>JBBPJQ010001414.1:0-10515 GCA_038088795.1 Boletus rex-veris
GCTTGCACAGAGAAAAAGACGGAGAGATGAGAAGTAGAGTTGCCTGTAGGGGAAACTCCAAGAGAACAAGACTAGTGTTCTCTGGCGCTGAATTGGGGTTTATATAGTAAGTACAGGTGCGCACAGACCATGCTGTGCTACTGCTATATATAGTAAATACACTGGACATTGGGTCACGTGATATACCTGTGTACATAGCCCAGCATGCATTATGCGCATGTATGTGGCAGCATGAGGCTGCAGTGCAGATCTAATGTGAATGGGTGAAAGGAATAGATAGGGGTTGAGAATGAAAGAAAATTGATAAGTCTGTATATGCTTGAGTAGCAGTCGTAACACCCTCTCACGCTGTCGTATACCTGTTGTTGTTATACCTTTGTCAACGATTTTGCAATATACACATGTGTTGACTGTCGCTATACCTCAGCCTGTCTCGCTTCTTGTTGCAAATTGATGAGGGGGTACCGTACTAGGTTGTCTACATGTGCAACTTCTGACTCAGAATGTATTGCATGATATCAACGATGGTGGTTCTAACTAACCAGAGTGGTACTCGAAAACAACATCTCGATAGGATTGTCCATGCTGATACCGCCGCCAGCTTCAATGTATCTTTGTGTATTTTGCCATATGTGCTCGAAGTGCTTTACTAAGCCTTGTCTCAGTGCTGCTTGTCATAATGTGTATGCCTTCAGTCCTTCCTACAATGCGGGATCATCCGTCATAACGAGTGCTTGCCTTTCGAGCCACCAGTCTGACTGCCAACGTAGAAACTGTAAGGTTCGATGCTGCTCTTCAATCAAGAGTTCAACCTCTTCTGCCCAGCGATTGGCGCAGGCTCGGGCCTTGCACCATTCAAAACGGATTGCTGTTTATGCTGTCAGACAACCACTGCATATGGATTCGACCACAAAAACATACCATCTTGCAGTCCCTCATCTGCTTTTGTGCCATCAGTGTACCCACATGTTAGCCAAATCCATGAAAGTCTTCTCCGTCCTTCAGTCAGTCGGTCATCAGTGCCATCAGTCATAGAATGAATGTCTTCCTTTTTGAGAGGGTGGAAAGTAATCGTCCAACCAGCTTTACCAAGCAGTGGAGATAACACTGACAATGCACCATAGGCAGCACAATATTTTGCAGCACTGGCATCAACTTTTGTGTCGACTGATTTGAGGGAGTTATGGGCCCAGGTAGTTGCACCCTGTCCACGCAGGAAACGGTCTTTGAAACATAACATATAAGCACGAGAGCGGAGTGCTTGTCACAGATCTTCAAGTGCATTGTAGGCTTGACCTATCTGAAGTTTCCATTCAACCTCTTCCAAGTTGACGTCACATGGGACTTGGTGCTGTAAAGTGGATGGGAGCCAAAGGCGGAAGCTCTCAGGCCTTTGGACCTGCTCAGAATTGAGGGTAGCCTTGACATGAAGTGAGGCAACGGAAGGAATATATAGAGTTTGGACATCGGTCCAAGCTTCAATCTGCCTCATAAGTCCATTGCTGCGTTGTAGTAGCTTTGCCTTCTGTTGGTCGGTAGCATGTATCCCTTGTTTCTCTGAATTGGTGCGAAGACGTTGTCTTCAACATACATAAGCTATGAAGACATCCAAATATCCATAGACACTCACTGTTATTCCTCAAGGTCGATCCCCATACTAATCAAAACGCTTGGCGAGATATCCGTGTGAATGAGCGCTGTGTCTGGCAAGTTGATTTCGTCTCTCGCTAGCTGCAGACGCACAGAAGCTTGTGTAACCACTAATCAAACCCTGTATTAGTGTGAGCTTGGATAGAATGAAAGAATTCAATACCGTTCGACTTGATCTCAAAAGGATTCGGCTTTGACATATTGTCCTCCCAGGCCTTGATGTCTGCTCTCCATTTCGAGAGCTGCACGCCGTACCGTTCCTTGAGGGAATTTTCGAATTCACAGAGGTCTTCCTGGTGATCATTTCGTTCAGGCACTGCTTCCTTAATTTTCCAGTATATTGCTTCACCTGTACAAGGCTAAAGACTTGCAAGACCAGTCATAATATACTCACTTACCCAATCCGATGAGCTTCTTCCAGTTACCATCTCCGATGAGATTGTTGAGAGTGTCACGACAGTGACCTGGTCCCATCTCCTTGGCACTAGAAGCGGCTGCATTAAGGGTTGACCAGCCTCACTCAGGTGCCTCTCCATCAGTCCGACCCATACCCTTGATGAAATTAAATGAATGTTTCCACTGGCACTCAGCAACGTGTGCAGGAAGGTGAAATTTCGGAATAAGCATGTTCACTTTATGGTCTTTGTAGGCAAGATGCATGGGATTGGGCAGAGTCTCCATTCGTTCCCATAGGTAGATGGTCCACTGACATGCAATCTCATACGAGATGTTGAAGACTTTGATTGATGTGTTTCTGAGCACTGAAAAAAAGAGGTAGTCCATGTTGATATAACTGTTGGTTGACGTCAGCTCCCATCGTTAAATATACATCATGAATGTATATACCATTCCCCTTTTTGGAGGTTGCCGATGCTACCAGGAAGCTTCATCTCGTGATGTGCACAACACATGCTGCCCGCACCAGTCGCTGCAAGTCCTTCAATAGACTTCAACTCCACGCCATTTACTGCACTATGGTTTGAGCACATGCTTTTCTGTAGATATGTCATCTATATCCAAGTCTAGCCAAAATTCATGATTGGTACTGACCTCCTGACAGAGGTTAGCATGTTCATGAAGATACAGTTTATATGACAACTCCTCCACGAAATAACCCCAGTCTCAGCTGAGGCTTGGGTCAACCTTGTTGTTTGATACAGCTCTCCATTTCAGACAGAAGTTGATGTCGATCGCAATGAAAAGTGCATAAAGCCACCTGCATGTTGTCAGGGCCAATGTAACTAGAGCGCTGGAGATGGATACTTACTGCTTCTCTTCAGGCACCTTACACCAGTTGTCTGGGAGATTTTTGCCTGGCTATGGGCATGCAGGGCATAGTACAGCACATTGTCCTTCTTGAGTGCGGTTCACACCAGCAGGATCATGGCCCCATCCAGATCTTTTTAATAACTTCAGGTGACACCATTCGTACACCATTCACATGAATTGTTCATACTGATCCTGGAGGTGATTTCTGATCAGACATACTCGTGACACTGGATCTCCCACATACCTTCAATGGTGATAAGCCAGTATTGTCAATGCGGCATGAAAGAGAATTGTAGTAATGATAAGCCGATATCTTGAATTCGAGTGAAAGGAGGTGAAATTCTTCTAGGAGGCTGAAAGTGGCCACTGTTCATGGTTGCTGGGTACTGGCAGGAAATAGGCGATAATGCAAGAGTTGTTGCACAGGGGTATCTGCGGATTCACAACCACAGAATTGTAAAGCCACAGAATGTATGCCATTGCTGTGGAGAATAATGAAGTCATCAGCGTATGGGATTTTGGGCAGGTAACACGTCTCCCCAGTGGGATGCTCCAGCTGTATCATAAGCCCAAGCTCCTTGAGTGACCTTTGAACCCAGTATGTGCTGGTCCACTCCTGTGTTTGAATGCCAAAAAGTATCACATATGTGGAAATGAAGCTCACCTTGACTAGGTGGACAGGTTGACTTCCATGTCACAACAAGATACATGTTTTGCAATATAAGTCCATCGCTAGGCAATCGTCGCAACGGTAATTTGCAGGCTCTGCTGTCTTGCAACCCACACATGTTGTAATACAGCTACAGCCTTCCAAATAAATCAGCTTGCACAGGAAGCTGTCCCAATCCTCCATCATCCAGGTGAAGAGGGGACTCAGAGTCTCCTTTAACTTCCAACAGCATCAACAATTAGTAATGAAAACGATGTAGCTTGCTTACCAAGATCACACATTCCCGACTGTCACGGTCCCTCACCCAGTCTGGGTCTGAAATGCCAGCTGCAAAATCATCAACACCAGTGGAAAAGTCACCAGAGCTCTCATCCAGTGGGTCAAGCTTCTTTTTGTTCATTGCCTTGGGTACTTTGTACACTTTGTTTGCTACACAAAGCGTCCCTGATGAGTTTGATTGTATTTTCAGGTGACACCCTGAGGTCTCTGGTGCAATTTCGACAACATCATGATGTATCTTAAACCCCTTGAGACGCTTGAAGTGCAACCTGGTGGATGCTCCAACGCAAGTTTCATGTCCTTCTCTCGTGCTAGCTAACCCGGGTTCTAGACCAAGCAAAACACACAGAAGACAGTTGCTTTGCAACTCACCATTGTTTGCAAGCTTTCCGTCCCCTCTGGTTCCTGCCATCACCATTGAATATGGTGCCCAACTTTGGCGATGGCGACTTTCCGTTTGCCTACAGCGTGGAGATCCTAATCATGGTGTTGTCTTCGGAGATTTTGCAAGATATAGGGCCATTTTCTGCGATTAGACTTGGCCGCATTCTGCTTCTGATGGCAACTTTCCATTTGCTTACAGTATGGAGACACAGCATTGTTGCATTGCTTTCAGGGGTTTTAGGGCTGTTTTTTGTCATGGTATTGCGGAAATTTTGCAAGATGTAGGTTGCCTGTTTCTTGTTTATACAAGTTGCCTATGACTGTCAGTGTCATTATTGCATCTCTCCATTCCAAGCACCTATCATGCCAAGTGTCGAGCCACCGAGTAACACTATATCCCACCGGGTCCAGATCACTGTTGGTTGTGAGTTTTCAATGGTGTAAATTATATGTTCTGTTCAATGTCTCATGTTTTTTTCAACAGCTCTTCTCGCTGACATTCATCAGGCGATTATTCCAATTCGTCATGCCAATTGCCTCATTGCTGCCATCTGTCAGTGCACATCCTACCTACTTTGGGAGGCATTGGGGGCGCCATCCGATCCAGGTTAACTTCCATTGCACTTTCTTGTGATCGCCTGCTGACTGATCTCGCATTGTCACTAGCTGAACATCCTGTCGTCCTACCATGCAACTTGAATGTTATTGTACCCAGTAATCATGGTGTCAGCCAGTACAATGGGTTCGTTTATGTTCAACCAGATGAAGAACAGTGTGAGGGTCCATTCTATATTGTTACGCGTGGTAGATTGGTGGGCATTATCTCGCATTGGTATGTTTCATTCAATCACAATGCTGAGACAGATCCTATTTTATTTTAGGATCAACACAGTGCCCCTTGTTTTCCATGTTAAAGGTGCTGTCTATGCGAAGGTCAGCTCAGTGGACACAGATTACAAGCTCTTGTTAGATGCTATTGATGACGATGCTGTACTATATCTTAAATGATCCTTATCGATGAACTAGCTCCTTCCATAGAATCTTTTCCCATATAGTGCTAACGCGATTGATCAATGTCGCCTGCCTGTTCATTTGATAGTCCAATATTACTGTTTCGTCCCATTGTCCTCCGCACTAATGACCCCTGCATGTTCACTCAATGGCATTCGGATCCCAGCATTCTAGCACTCCAGTCCGGTGGAAACCCTCCCATGTGCAATGGACTTGGAGAGACAAATGTCATGGCACCTGAACAGGTCCCATCATTCTAACTCTCCAGTCTGATGGAGTCTCCATGTGCAACTGTGACGGAGATTACCATAATGTCATTATAAGTCCATTCTAGCATTCTCGCTTGATGAAATAAGCTTGACAACAGGGTCCCAGCATTCTAGCATTCCAGTCTGGTGGAAACCCTTCCACATACGATGGATACTATGCAGCACCTAGGCTTGCCACGTGCCTTACCAGTGTGCTTTCCGATGGATTGCAAAGCTTGTTCCTGTACGCAACAAATGACATAACCCGCAGTGTGTCTCAGTGAGCACCTGCCATCCTAACAGCACAGAACTGGACCAAGAGTATCAGACGTAGTAAATAGTTACCCAGGCAATAGACATCCATTGTAATGACACTATATAAATGGACTTGCTCAGACACATTTACCGTACAGTGTGTTGCCAAGACTCGAGAGTGATAGTAAATCTCCTATAGTACTAGTCACTATACATTCAAGTTTCCTTCGCAGACTATGTTTGTACCACTACTTGTATGTAATGACTCAATACAAGTAGATTCATGATGTCGTTTTTGGTTATTTTTACTGGACAGAGTGCAGTGTACAAGGGCAAAAGTTGTGTTAATAGTAAATCTCCTATAGCTGAGTCCGATTTTCCCTCGAAGATGGAGTTACTTTTACACTGCTATTCTGATTGATCCTTATTCCTCTGATTTCCCTGGCCTCACCGCACCGTCATGGGCTGTCCAAAACTGTATGCGACCCCTGAGGAGAGAGTGCTCGCGGCTCGTTCATATTGGGCTAAGTACTATGCAAAGTATGTTACTGACTTCAACTCTTGTTCGGCACCAGGCCATAGTCACCCACCCCTATGACATTTAGAAATCAGGGGACTATCAACAAGAAACGGTCAGAAAAACGCAAGGAAGAGAAAGCCCTTGGGCTCAGTTTGCAGTAAGTTGTTCCATTTGCTATTGCAGTCTGTCATCAACAGCCAGTATCAGGACGACACACCATGACTCTACGCAGCTTGTGGGTGAACCCTCATCGAAAAGCAGGATACTACTATGCCGGTAGGTGATTTTGATGTGAATTATGAGGATGGATTACTTAGTGTAACTGTAAAGTCTGGGATGGCCAAGACTTAGGTGTAGCAACAATGACACCAGCTTGATGAAACAACCAGGCAGGTAGGTTCAATCGCTGCTCAAGCACGAGTCTGTCAATAATACAGACAGGACTCCACTGGCAGGACTTCAAGACTCAGAGTCTAATGTTGAATCTGCCCTCAAAGAGGTCATCGGTACTTCATCATGCGGACGACTCCATACACTTTGTGAGGGTTTCCTCTCCTCTGGGAAATACACTGAAATTGATGACATGCTCTCTGTAGTTGAGGGACTTTACGACCACATGCAAAAGCTGGCTTACAAGAACTGGATATATCCCGACATGATGAATGCGCTGGAGAGCTCACTCTCCAAAACCATCTGCACCATTGTGAAGGCATTGGAGGACCTCCTTATGAATGCGATGGAGGGCACTGATGCAGTGAAGGAGCTTGTGCACCAGGGGATGTTGTTATACCAGGTAGCACCTGATGTTACGACTTGAATCTTTGGTTGCTTGGTTAGCTCAATTTGTGGATATGGTTTCTAGGAGCTACATAGCTGAACGTGCAGTCTAGTTCGCACCCGATGCAAATCTCAAGATGGCTGTGTGGTCTGGAGAATGGACCACCCAAAGATGATCACATCATTTACGTGGTATGGGCCTGATTTCAACAAAATGTTTGTTGATTCACATTTGCTAACCTGCACTTTAAAGGAGGTGCATAGCTGTCTTTGTACATCCTCGTGCACCTATCCATTCTTGTTCCGGTGTGCGCTTGCATCCACCTTCCTCCTTTCGTCATTTTCCTACAAGACCCTTTTTGCTCTCATACCCAAAACACCCAGCTGTTGCATCCAAGTCCATGCACTCGCATTTGTCCACCTCCTTTCGTCATTGTCCTATGCGATCTTTTGCACACTTGCCCCCCAAGTGTCCCACCATTGCATCTGAGTCCCACCCTCCACGCCACTTGCTGCAATTAAAAAATTGTGTCAGTGCTTTCAAGGCAAGTAACTAGACATCTAGCCACCTTCTAAATACTGATTTGTGTTAGATGCTGATTGAATGGACCACTGACGAACAAAAAACTTTTCTTTAAGAGCTTGTCCTGTTCAAGCACATGGGTGGCAGGCGCTATACAAAGCATTGGTCTACCCTCTACCAGAAATGGTTTCAGAGGTGGCTGGAGCAGCCTCTCATACTTCCAGATGTACCCACTGACACCAGCCTGACTAAAGAGCAAGCTGATACCCTTTCGAAAGCTGTTTTTGTATGCCAGCAGCAACTCCATTGTTGGATGCACTGGCATGCTGGCATGGGCCAGAACCGTGCCATTAACAACAAGACAGCAAAGATTATCAACAACCTCCTCAAACCCAAAACACGCATGAAGAAACCTTGGGAAGTATACTCTAAAACTTACTATAAGACACGTATTCAGCCCCAGATCCCAGCTGGTATGCCCATCGCCAATGTCAACAAGAAAATATGTGAAATGTTTGAGGATGAGACGGCTGAGATCAGGGCAGAGGTTTTCGGACTATGCGAGGAGTAAAAGCAAGATGTGCAAAAGAGAACTGCTGATGGGGAGGACAAGGGGACTGCCAAAGCCAATGACAATACCGGCAGGGCATCACAGAGGGACCCAGACCTGCTCCAGGGGTGAGGAACGTTCTGGCTAGCACGTGAAAGTCAATGGTTTACCATTGCTCTGCAGTAATATCCAGTGGTGTGGTGCTGCCCTTCAACAGGTTTTGGAACATTTAGAAATCCAGACTGGGTGGAAGTTTTTGGTCTTGATGGGAGGTCCTGATCTCTTGGATCCAGAAGGTGCAAATGTCATTGCAAGGTCAGGTCTCTTTACAACAACCTAATATCTCGACTCACTTATGATTGCCAACAGCCTATATGTTGGGAAGACAAAGGATGGCCAGGATTTCGCTGGTGTCTATGCAGGCTTCGACACTACTGTTATTGAGGCATATAGTGAATTCCTAGCTGAGGTATTTTGTAAGTTGGTCTGATACACAGCAACCAGACGCTCACTCACACACATCTAGCAGGTGCACTCAACACCACAGAGGGGTGCATGGAGAAAGCACCTGGCACTGATGATGGTGATGGAGATGCCACTGAAGATGTGCAAGACAACGAGGACAGCAATGACATCAACACTAGTGGAGATAACAATGACAGAGGCGAGGACAATGATGAGGACGGTGGGGATGGCAAGGAGGGCAGGGATGAAGAGGGTGATGAGGGGGAGAGAGATGGTAAGAGCAACATGACCAAACATGCTGGAATACTTATACCCAGCCCTCCTTGCTAGATGTTGCAACATTTGCCATACCACCTCTGTCTCATCTTGCAACATCCCCAGTACTGTCCAGTCAAGTCCCATCGCCAGGGCTGTTGAGTCCTGCAATATCTACGACCTTGCTGAACCATACAGCATCTCTCCCGTGTTCAGATCTTGCAAACTCTTCAGCTTTGTTGAGCCCTGCAATACCTCTCGTCACAAATCCTGCAACACAGACTGCGACTTCAGTACCTCTCGTCACTTCTCCCTCCGTAAATCTTGCAGGCCCTCAAGATCTTGTATCACCTCTTGTACCCTACCACGGCACCATCAGTTCCATCAATGGCCCCGCATTGATGACTAATCTGATGTCCAATCTGTTTGCAGTCCCAGCCCCAGACTCATTCATGAGTCTCTTAAATGGAGATGATTTCGCCTTTCCTCAGGCTGGCTCAATGCTCAGCGACTCCTGGAATCTGTTTGTGCCTGGGATGGATACAAACATGATGAACCCGACGCTGATGGGCATGGGAGCGGTGAACATAGACTTAGGATTGTCGCTGTCAAGCACTAATCACAATGGATTGGCCGCATCAGGCGTCCAGCAGTCCCTGGTCAACCAGTTACATTACAGTGCATTCCCCGACATCAATCCATTTCAATTTGCAACGGTCGGCAACATGAACTATGGGTTCAATGCCGGAATCCAAAACCCATACAACTTCGGCAGTATTCCAAATGCATCAAGTATATCCCATTATGCAATGATCCCAGTATCAGGCCCGAACAGCCAGCCAGTACCACCTGTGCAGGCTACTACCCTTCCTACATTTTCGCCACTTCCATTGTTACCAAGTCCTCTGGGCCCTTCACCTCCTGCACTGTCTTCACCGCCACAACCTCCCACTGCATCACTGCATTAACCCATTTCTGACGTCATTCAGCCAGCACCAGTCATCCCTCCCACACATGGTGAGATCAACTTACGACACACCCAAGTTGCTGGTACAGGGCTGGCTAACAGCCCTATATTGAATGCTGCAATGTCTTCATTGGGATGTTCAAAGCAGAAGCCCATACCCTCGACACGTGCTGCATGAGACAATCACATTGGTAAAGAAAACCATGTCCCCCCTCCGGAGACAGAAGGGACAAAAGGTAGTAAGGCGAGGAAATGGGTGCAAGAAACTGAATCTGGTGACCAAGCACCAGCCAAAAAAATTACAAAAAATTACAAGGGGATGGTGGATTGTGAACCCAGAGATGCAGCGCTGAAAAACAAGTAAGCTAATGGCCATTCCTCATCATGCACATACTTAGTCCATTCAACAGAAAGCGAAAGGTTTCCAAAGGAAATTAGGTCTTGCACGTGTGTGGGAGGGTTTAGGATACTGCTTGATAGTTGCTTCTATACTGACTGAAGTATATACCTTGATCTCTTAATTGAAGTATGTGTTATATGTTATAACACACGAAGCGCCACATCCGTGGCAACACCTGCTACGGCTGCAATATCAAGACCCGAAGCCAACATACATATGTTTTTCCAAGTAACCTACGATCCATAGAAGCTCACTGCCAGACTGCAAGAATGATTGCAGTCTCCAGAAGTCC
>JBBPJQ010001415.1:0-10512 GCA_038088795.1 Boletus rex-veris
AGCCATAGTGCCCGGGCGCAGCGTCGGCGGGTATGAATCCGTGTTTCAAGGCAAACTTTCTTGACATGTACACATGTCGATGACCACTTTTGATGAGCATTCGCACTAGGAGGGAAATATGGGTCCGAGTCAGCCTTGCCAACCAACAAGGCGGGAGTATGGGACATACCGTTCTCAACGGGACCAATGGTACCCATGACGGTCCTCACGCCATTTTCGCTGTGGAATTTTTCAAATTCCTTCCTGTGTTGCACGACTCTTGATTCCCCCATAACCGGCTTTTGTGTGGGGTTCTTCTCTTTGCCACTCCCTCGTGAGTGGGATCGAGGCGACATCGAACGGGGAGGGTGGAACATATAGAACGAAGGATTTTGATAGGCAAGTGGCTCTGGAAGTTGACCTGCGGGATCGCGGACGTGTAAAGTAGCCGACATGGCTGATGTAGCTTGGGCCGAACTAGAGGGAGAATCTTGACGCCAGGTAAAAATCGTGTAGTCGCTGTCTATAGAGATCCGAACGAGTGAGACATTCTGAGAGACTTAAGGAGAGATAGGAGCGTTACCATCGTCCAGATTCCAGACAGTGTCATGCCAGACGTATTTGATCCATCCTGATTGAACCCGCTGACCGTGAAACTCTGCACGGCATTTCCGAGTTAATTTGTCACAAAGCTGCTGCATCGACTCGTCCTTTACTACGTCCTCGGAATTGAGAGTGTGGCGTTAGTGAGAAGTATGCCACCTACTGACAAGAATGCACGATGGCAATGGATGAAACTGGGGTATGAACATTTATGACAGACATGGTGGTAGACATGCATGGCGGGTTGAGGGAGCGATTGTCCATGACGTCGACTCAGTCAGACACTCCCACGGCTTAGAGACTAACCCAGCTTCTAAGCAAAAGTGCACCTCGATTAATTACTCGCACTGCAATGTGCAGACTATGTACCCTCAACTGCAATACCTTCCCAAGGATAATCAGATCAAAATTCACCAGCAGCTCAGCAATGGCTTTGCTTTGACCATTTCAAGGCGCTAGGGAAGATATGAGATGTCTATCCGACAGATAAGTGATCGGACACTAACCTCGACAATAACTGTGCGTTTGCACTGTTCAGCCTCGTCTGTGATCCAGTCCAGGGCATTATCTAGTTGTCTCGAACGCGCTGTACGGCTATTCCATCTCATGTGCCGTGCCGAGGGAGGTTCGACATGTGACATAGATTTTGACATGGTTGTCAGATCCTCCTCTGTCATGGAAGTAGCAAGCGATTGGTCGCCAGGCAAGGTCGTTACGCCATCGGGACTCTCAGGGGGTGAAAACAGCACCGACGCAGACAAGTCTTGAGGTACCGTTGGACCCTCTTCCGTTTGTATAAAAAGTGATGTACGTTCGCGCGGTGCAAAGGACTCGCCGACGTCTACCTCTTCGTTTTCTTCCTCGATCAAGGGTTCATCAACGCCGAGCCTTTGTAAACTAGCTTCGACTGCATCCAACCTCTCGAGGTGCTCCAGCATGGTGACCCCAGTAGTACCAGGATGGACTTTGTGGAATTTTGAGGAAAAGGGGACCGGGCGGTTCGCCTCGGACGAACGCCGGCGCAGAGCGGGAGGAAATTCGCTTGGATGGCTAAGACTGCGGGTACGACGGGGAAGGGGCATAGTACTGATTGATGGCCGAGGAGAGGTATTTTGGGGTGCCACACCTGCAGAGCGTGTCATTTCTTCCATAATTTCAATCTCATCGTCCCAGACAAGTGCTTTCGTCCGCCGAGTTAACTCCAACGGGCCTAGATGTCAATGGCTAACTCAATAACGTGTTCAACACGATAAGAACTCGACCGACCTTCGTCCTAAAGCATTACGAAGGTCTACTCAATAAATCTCCTATCTGTAATATGAACCAGGACTCACCGCGTGTTTCAAGGACTCGATGATGTTGTAAGCTTGTCCTTTGATAACAGCCAGTTGTCTCTGGGAGCAAAATGTTGAGATCGAAGTGCATCACTGAGCAAACACTCACCTTGAACATCTTCGGATGGAAATCTGGGTCTACAGCGAATATCTTCCGCAGCTGGAATGTCGTTTCTTCCCACCAGGTTTTGCTGGTCAAGAGTGGCAAAAAGTGTTGCCGTGTCTTTTCGCTGAATGGTCGACCAATCAAGCTCACGGGAAGGTAAAGCCACCCGTAAGTATACGAACGCCATCCTTGTGGGTGTTCGTGAGGGAAAGAAAGTGAATTATCAATAGCAGCGATGTGGATGTGCGGATGACGAGTAAAGTCATTTGGAGGTAGCGATGACGCTTGAGAAGGGGGGATGGCGTGTGCAAAAGTTACTGTGGACTGCGAGGGTTCCGAGGTGTCCGAGTGTCGGAGCTCGCTCATAAGCGACATTTGCGGCCGTTGAGACGGCTGAGGAGCCACGTTGATGAATGATTTCTCGTGATCACCTTCGCAAGACTTGATCATGTAATTGTCAGCCCCTCGATCGGTATTGAGCATGAGGTAATCTAGACAACAGTTAAATCCTGCATCTTAATGTGAACCAACCAAAAAATACCCAGTATCACAAGTCTTCCAGTGATAAGGTCGTGAATACAAGGAATCGCACCCGTCCGAACGAAGACTTACTTTTCAAGCTCTTCTCTGAAACTCTGCTGAAGAACTCTCGACCAATAAAACGGCCGACCAGAATCGCTCTCTTCCGTGACATCGAATAAAGCACGTTCTTCCTCCGGGTCTTCCTCTTCCAACTCTTCTGCACCAGTCTTGCCACAGATTATCTTGAACGAAGAGAAGAATTTCCTTGTGGACGTCCCTTTTCTGTGAGGCGAATCATCAAAAGTGTCAGCCAGTGAACGACCCGGCCACGGGTGTCTGCGCAAGAAGTCCGAGGCATCTGGAGAATGCAAGCAAGTCAGAGATGAGTGCTTACGGTAAAGAGGCGTTTACCAGAGTATCCGTGCATGAAAAGCTGCATACTGCCTATTTTCTCTGGTAATGGCTTGCCCTTCTTTGCTGCACTTCTATCAAGCCAATCGTAGAAGAATGCCTGACACAACGTGAGTCTCGGGGTCACCCCATGAAAGTAATTTGTACTAACCTGGCTCGAAAGTGACACGAGTTGGGTGCGTGGGACGATATGCAGTGAAAGGCGTTCATCGAGCAAGGAAGCGGCTGCCTCCGATATGTAACTGAGATGGATATTTCGCGTAAACTGTGCGCAAGCCGAAACAAGGACAACACTTACCTCAAGTTTGGTATGAGACAAGACCGGCCGAACGGGATAAGCCAACGGAATTGACGATGTAACCATTTCGTAGTCTGTGCTATGCTGTGAACATCATCCCACAAAAGACAGAGCAGAATCCTTGCCTTGGGGTTGAGACGACCATACGGCTCTTCGTCTTTGGGTTTGAATACCCTGTGCGAGGTTCCACCAAAAATGCTTTGAACACGTTGGACAGGTACTCACGCGACAGTCTGAACCCTGCCGTCCATTTTCGCACGAGCAAAGTAAGAGCCAGACGAGCCTTTGGCAATTATCTTGGGGTGTATGCCCGCCGTAACCGCATTCCGAACCGACTGCGTAATGCTGACAACTGTGGGCAGTAGTCGACAGACCAGGTTACATCACAACGTACTTGTCAAAGGCAGCCTGTGTCACTGGAGGGTTGTGGTCCAAAGTTTTGACCTGTTGCAAAACATGTGCGACTCGGGAGGTGCAACGGGTATTCGTAGTGCGACTTACCATAGACATGGCCCCTTCGTTCACTCCAGGTGGCGGACAGTAGGGATCAAAAACACTCTGCCATATCTCCTTGCGTGAATGGTCCTCGACCTTCTTCTTCTTCCGCTTGACCTTTTGCGCAATGGATTCTGTCCACCTAGCCGAGCGTCAAGATGGGTCCTGCAGAACGCCAACCACCGCACCTCTTGAACGCATGATCCAATTTGCTCAGGTCTATGTGACCTGGTTTGAATGGACGCCCAAGTGCTTGTCCACGCGAGGGTTTAACAATGTGATCGGGGCTACCGCCGTTGACCGTTTCTTCGTCTTCTTCCGCGTGCTGCGGTAACGGTTCGTAGCCTGCGGCGCTTGGCATGCTGGGGAAGAATGAAAGTAAAATGACCTCAGACTATACGCGAGGAGTGTCGGATGTGGAATAGTGCAACCGGCTCCCGAAAAGTCTAGGAGGCTCGAAGGAAGGACCTGCTACACGACGTGCCCACGGCCACACGTAACGTAATTGAACCACTTTCGGCGAATTGACTCCTGGCCAAATCTATCAATTATATACACAAGATTCGTTCTGAAAAATACGACGGAGGGATTGCATATAGGTCATCGACATACGACGCATTCTTTCCGAGAGATTCGTGACCAATAAAAAAACTGGGTTCCATCACTCTAGTCATCACTCTACTTCTTATTATAGAACGGCAATACTACCTCGAATTCTTTGTGCCCCGGGGCTTCGATAACGAGGACATTACCGCCACTAGCCTTCTCCTCGTCCAGGGAGCGAGCACTTGAAGGAGGTCGCTTGGGGGGAGGAGTAGCGAGGCAGGGTGCAACAAAGATGGAGCGATCGAGGATCGCAGGGATAGAGCGAATGGTCATCGCCGCCCACAGCACAAAGGTGAAGGCTAAGGGCACTCGTTCAGCGGAGAGTAAAGTGGGGCGTCGTGAAGAAACATACTGGTCCACATGGCACCGAAAACGCGGAAGAATCCGCCATCGAGGATAACTCCTAGTTGTACTGCCAGTAGCGAGTACACTGCGTTCGGGAAAATGAGGCCCCAATACGGCACCGCGAATTTCGGGGGGCCCGATTTCCTCACAACGGCGAATATCGAGAAGATTGCAATGCAAGCCCAAGCTATTCCCATCACGAACAATGCGTAGGCGACGCAAAAGCAGAAGGAATACATGAGGTCTCCAGACATGCCATTCATGGGGAATTGGCCCGTGTTTTCTAGGGGGAACAGAGAAGCAAGGTTGGCACCATTCAGGAGCAGTGAGTAGCCTCCTTGACCCAACGGTCCGAGAACAATGACGGAAGAAAGGATCAAGTTTACATCTGGCGGACCATGGACGATCAACCGAGCGAGATAGACCGTGATCATCATCAACGCGAGACTAAGTCCGATGATGACTATTCCGAGGGAAAAAGCCGTGGTAATAAGGCCATGTAATTCCGACAAAGGCTGGATGGCAGAGGCTAGCAAACCGCCGGTAGACGACGCGACGATGAGGGTGACGACTGGTAAAAGCCACACTGCTGCCATATTGGCAAAGGGTTGTGATTGCATGTTCGACCTGCCACGCTATTGGAGCAAGTGCAAAGACAAGGGTCATCGACGTACATTGCATAAATCATGCCCATTGCACAGAAGAAGGAACCGAGGGCGTCAATCCACCACAATGCCCATATGAAATAGATGAAATTTGGCCCGCCAAAACCGCTTCTTACATAGATATCCTGCGTAAAGTGAGTCTTCGACGGAGTGCAGAATCTAGTAGTATTACCCACGTGAGAAATATTAAGCAGGGTAGCAAAACCCATCGGAATGGCACCTAAAAACAAACTCTGGGCGGGGTGACGCAACATCTTGGACCAGACCTCTGGAAACATGACATATCTAGCGATGGTGGCAGCGCTGATCAGGATGAACAAAATGAAGTTTAGGGAGAAGACGATGAGCGTGAAGGTCCAGATGACGTCTGCGTTGCCATAGGCAAAGTGATGTATGAGGGAGGAGACAGCTCCTGTCCCCATGATTACTGTAAACCATGCTGGTGTAAAATTCCTGTGGACAGTCAACGATTCTGGGTAGAGCGTAGGAGGGGAATACGAATTACTTGATACAGTCCGACAATGATTTCTTCGCGACCATGATGGGCCGGTGAATACGCGGGCAGGGAGAGCCACGGAGACCCTGTCATGATATATGTACATACGGACTCTCCACTCGCGAAATCGCAACCCGCCGCATATCGGAACTCGCTTAGATGACTCTCATGGGCGTTCGGTGCATCTAATCTCGAATTTGGTCCTACGACGACTTTCCAAATCTAGCAAGTCCCTAACCATCCTATTTCTGTCCAATATCCGCCTCCATCGGAAGTGCGTCAAAAATCCGGCCACTTGGAAACATGCGTAACGTCTGCACTGCAACGTAAATCCACAACAGCAATGTACCAACTGCGTAGATGGCCCCCCACACACGAAAGAAAGTGGACGAAAACGTCACGGCGAGTGCAAGTGTACAGTTCGCGTATACTCCCTGAAATCTCACACGCATCAGCCATATCCACGTCCGAAAACACACATGGGCGTACGTTTGGGAAAATCATGGACCAAAACGTTAAACGGAATGGAACTTGAACTCGTCGTAACGAATGCCATAATCCGAGGAAAGCCGACCCCATCCACATGGTTCCAAAGCACCACAGTGCAAAGGCAACTACGACGCATATCACATCAATCGTTTCTCCTGTTCCTGGTGTCCCTAGTAACCCATCACTTGCTCCGTGGGTTAGGGGCAATATTGACTTGAATGCGGACCCGATGAGGAGGATGGCATAGGCACCTTGCCCAGCAGGTCCTAATGGGAAGAAGACAGACAGAATCCCAGGTCCTTTTGAATAACCGTACACGATGGTGCGTAAGAGGTATATAGGGAGGAGCATCATGGTGAGTGCCAGTCCGATCACAACTATACATGCTGAGAACGTGACAGTGAGGAGTGCAGCATTTGGTGAGTATGGGATGAGCGCCTGTGCAATTATTCCCCCCGTGGAAGCGCCAACAACAAGGGTCACCACGGGAAGCAGCCAGGTGAGAGCCATGGACTCGACAGAATGTTCTTGAAGCGTGATCCTTCAATAGCCGGTTGTGAGTCCGTGATCATCATAATCAACGTAAAACGACTGACATGATATGCACCGTGCCCCAGCAGCACAGTACCGATATCGCAACGTCTAACCACCAAAGTATCCATATGGCGTAGACAAAAACTCGACCGCCGAAATTATAGGTACCATAAATCATAGTGATCGAGACCGAGAAAAGGGTAGTGGCACCCATTGGGAAGGTCCCAAGAAACAGACTCTGGACTGGGTGTCGCAGCATACGACTCCAGACACCCGGGAACAAGATGTATCTGGCTGCGCTCAGCACAGTGAACAGCACGAATAATGCAAGGTTGAGGAGGAAGAATACAAGAGAGAATAGCTTCATAACTTGCGAGTCGGTACCATACGGAAAGGTATGAAAGAGGATGGAGATTGATCCGGTCCCTAAAAAAACTGAGTAAATCTGCATGCAGGTGAACTTTTGAGCTTCAAGAACATGATCTGGGATGCTTTCCACATCCCCCGAGGCCTCCGCAACTAGGTTACCAGTAGGGACACACTTACCCATCGTAACTGCAAACCAAGCAGGAGTGAAATGCCTACTCCGATGCACAATGAGATGCGTTTCCAAGAGGAAGAAACATACTTGCCTTATGACATCTTCCAAGGTTCTTTTATGGGACGAACTTGAACCGCCGCCTCGTCCGTTTGCAGTTGTAGTATTGCAGTGAATACTAGAGTGATTTTGAACCAAACACATTTTGTGACTGGAAAGTCAGAGCGCACAATCGACGAGTGGCGTGGCCGCCGAAGAATATTGATGACCCGGGCTACGGTTACATTTGGTTCAAGCATATGTATCTGCCCCACATCGTCGCGAACTCGACACGACTCTCGGAAGCAAAACCTTCGCGGGGTCACTTGCCAAAGAAGAGTTGCTAATCCAGATCCAGTGGTCTTGGCGGGCCAGGAGGTTTAGGTAATCGAGTGTGATAGAATTTGCCAAAACTGTGTTGATAAGGACGTACATTCAACTATCACGTACTTAGACCAACTCATGTCAAATTTCCGACAAAAAACATGGACAAAGGAACAAAAAGAAGGTATCACTGCAGATAAGAAAGAAGCTACTATCACAGTCCGTCCAGTGCGCCTCGGAGCCAAGGATGATTTCGGATTTCCTCGATGTCCGCCCGGAGCGAGGGGTCAGGATCCAGGCATCGGCTCATGAGATGCAAACAAGAGTTGCTTAGCTTCCTTCCGGGAAGTTCAGATAGTATAATTCGCCCTTCAATAGCATCGCGCTCGGTGGGGAAGGGAGACATGCCAGTGAGCAGGTAGGACATCAACACGCCAAGAGTCCAGATCTCGATGGGTGGAGCTTGATAAGGTTGCTTGAGTAAAACCTCAGAGGCAGCATACGCTGTTGTGCCAAAAAAGAGGTTATAAAACGGCTGGGGCTGGCTTGGATCTACTATTGTCGCGCTACCGAAATCTATGAGCTTCACCTGACATCAAGAGGTAAGTTGCTCAGACTGCTGCGCCCGCATAATGAGACATACCTTGAAATTCTTGTCGATGACCAAGTTCTCGTCTTTGATGTCACGATGACATATTCCGTGACTATCAAGATAGTATACAGCCTCGGCAACCTGAGCCATGATGTATCGAGCTTGCTTCTCCGAAAGACGCTTGTGTTTCATCTGCTCAATGCATTCGAACAAGTCATGCGAAGGACGACGAGGATAGCGGGGTTTTGGAACATCTAGAGGTACACTTGGGAGCTTTTTTGGAACAGAGATATCGTAAAGGACATCGTTATCTGAGGGAGAGTCTGAAAGGTGGAGGTCAATCGGAGAAAGCTGACTGCACATCTGAGGAGGGGTATCCAGTTCCGATTCGGCCACGGAGAATTCAGACGCTGCAGGAGACAAAAGTGGAGTGGAGGAAGAGAGATGTGGGGTCGACATCTCTGGCGAAGACTGGTGAACAGAGTGTGACCTTTCTCTCTTGCGCCACGGTGAGCCATGCAATTCCTGGACCTAGAGGAACGATGACGATCAATCAACAAAGACGAAGCTCGAAGACTAACGACATAGAAAAACAGCTCGTCCTCAAAGACGTCGAGACATTTGACAATATTTTCGTGATCAATGATCCTCAAGAGCATGATCTCCATTGGAATTCTCCCCAAGGTATCGTGGTTGATCCACGCTTGTTCCGGAACTTTGCTTTTGATGACAAACTTGACCGCGACTTCTAATTTATGACGACGATGTAAAGCAATCATGACGAAGCCATAGCCACCAGAGCCCAGCTCGTCGCCAAGTGAATACACTCGCGCAAAAGCTGGATTGAGATAGTGTCCGGGAGGGAAACGAGGAGAGTAGTTGATCGAACAAAGCTCTTCCGACATTGGGTTCGGCAAGGAGGTTGGCAATGAAGGGGAGTGGTGGAGCGGTGAAAAGCGCTCGTCACCATAGGAAAGAAGGAGGGGTTTTAGCTCTACCGAAGTAAACGCCGTCTCAAGCCTGAGAGCGGGCGGTGCAGGTTTGATAGCACCACAGGGTTCGCAGCGGAGCGAATGGTCACAAAACCGAGGGGACGAAAGCGAAGAAGAGACGCGATTAATGTCACTGTGAGTGCAGAACGGGACGCAGCGAGGGGGGGAATGGTGTTGAACACGGGGTGCACCAGGCTTAGTCCTAACGCTGGATGACAGATTGGGACTGGATTCCTCGTTGTCCATGCGGGCGGGAAGTGCTGTGGGCCGAGCGAGAGAAGGAAGGTGGTTTATGTGAGGGTATCGCAGTAGAGGAAGCGAGGAAGGTCCGAGATGGGGAGTATGCCATTTGAGAGTTGGAATACAGTTCAAGTCAGCTGGCAGGGCGACTCAGCTGGAGGGGATCTCCGGATTCGCATCAGTAGAGGGCGACTTGCCCCGACCATGTCTTTTCGGGATACCGGCAGTGGCGAGATAGGACAGCAGTCCTGTAAGAGAACATCTAACGATACGACTCTTTTTATCAATCGGACATTGCTTCCGTGTGATGACATATCATATCCCAGTCAGTCACATCAGTAAATATCTTCATAGTCTTCCCCAATTTCTAGAAACCGTCGAACCTCTTGCACATCGACTCCCCTCTGCCGTGTAAAATACGCAAGCAGGATCGAATAGTTGTCTGCCAGCCCATCAACGTCTGCCACTGCCTCGCCAAGAGCACACTACGCACCCGTCCACCGAACAGCCGCCTCGTGTGCGAGCGTGATTGCTCTCTTTTTCTCCTCCACCTTGATTGGATCGCAGGCACCATATGCCTCGAGCTCTTTCTCCAGCACCACAATTTGCTGCCTTGCCTCCACAACCTTTTCAACCGCGCTTGTTCGGGCTGCCTGCGAAAACAAACGACAGATGGCGCATCTACGACATTGCACTATGGACCAAAGAACGTACACTCTCGGGTCGCAATGCCCGTTCACGTCCTAGCACAGCGCCCAGCTCTGCGATCTGGTTTTCGTGGTTCCTCTGGGTCTCCTTGGCTGCATTGAGGCGGTTCCGTAGCTACAACACAATCAGCAATGGTATAGCACAAGGAACACGATGCGCCTTCGTACCATGCTTCCTCGCTGTGAAGGGAAACTCC
>JBBPJQ010001416.1:0-10510 GCA_038088795.1 Boletus rex-veris
CATCCACTATACTGTGCAGATACAGTAGTAACGTCTTTGTTGCACGGTGAGGAAGACACGCTTACAGAACCTCGCATCAGTTTCAAGTTCAAGTTCAAGCTTGAACTTGAAACCCATCAGGCTCGCTCGAGTGTTTCGGCCATTCGTGAAGACACCGATCACAAGACATATCACTACTTGTGATGACAAGCTGTTCATGCCGAGTCTCGGAACAAGGAAATGCTCCCTTTCACCGCCATGAAATCAAGAATTTCTTCTTCGGCAATAACCATATGATCTCAATCCGTCGTTGGTAGACCAGTGATTTCCGCTGTATGGACGAGTCAAATCTGGATGGGACCGTCATTGGCACAGAGAGCAGGCGATAAATAGCCTGCCCTACGTTTTCCTGGAGACCAGTTACTCTGCTCTCAATCGTTATTTACCGTCAAAGTCGTCATTGTTTCACAACATGTCATCCGACCTGCAGTCCGCTTTGGAAAACCTGGTTCAAAACAACTATCAATCCAGTACGGTCCCTGTTATATCTATTCGGCATTCATCTAATAAGTCAATGCAGTTATTGTTGGAACCGGACGTGCTAGACAGATGGTAAATACTCCAGTCGTAGTGGTACGAGACTGGAGGAAAGGACGAGCGAGCGGACGCGTCACATGGGACGCGATGTCCAAATATGGTAACCTAATGATAGTAGTAATTATCTACGTGAACGACGGGCTGGATCTCCAACAGTTATTATCGTCGTTGCTGTCCCATACGATTATAGTGAGTGGTGCTTGCATTTCCTGTTCGTTACCATTACAACACCAAAACCACAGTCCTCACCTTCTCAAAAGAGGTATCCCAATCCTTCTTCACTTACGTTTCATTGCTAATTATTTCACAAAGGTAGAGTACGTTTGGGTAACGTTTCCTCAGCCATCACGCACATACAACGTCCCAAACAATTTCACAGCGCAGACCGTGGTCCTGGGTCTCTACAATGTTTGTCCTCGTGTGTACAACTTTGGGCAATATGAGCCACGTATTTTGAACTGACTGTTGCAATAGGTCCGTTACATCGGTCTTTTATTGGCTATGTAGGTCTATTGGCCGAGTTATACCACATTTCTTTAGCACGGCTAATTCCGAATCCATTCTCAAGGACCACTGGACTTGGTGTATGTTCAAAGGCCCAGCGTGGGGTTCATTAGCTCAACCAGTACATTTTTAGGTGGCAGTTCCTTTGTTCCTGGCCCTCCACAAGTCAGTTGCTTCACATTTTACGCCTTGCTTGTCATTAATTTTGCTATTCCAATAGCTGTGCGTACCTCAATTTTCAAATAAACCATGGCTTTCTAATGGTGAAATAGTTGTAAGCATATCGATTTACTAGAATCCACAGTGTCATAACGAGACTGCATATCTAAAAGGTATAGTGTTTGATCTAGTAAGTATTTGGGGATCCATAGTATTCCTTTGTGCTGCTGATGGTGAGTTACCTCGCCCTCTGAGCACGTCTTCCGCTATGTTAATTAGGGTCATAGTGGTGATGATTCTGCGTGTTTACGCAATATGGAATCGATCCAGGATAATCCTTTGGATCCTTCTGTTCATCTATGTGGTGCAAACTATCACTTCCGTCTTTGCGGATGGATTCTATCAATATCCCAATGACCACTTTTCAGGTATGTACTATGTGAACCAAATGCGTCAATACAATGGCTGACCTCGCCTAACTTCCCACCGTGTTTCTCAGAGACAATTGGCCACCTTTCCAGTTTTTCATTTTGCAATGTCTCGGCTAATGATCCACTGGCGCTTAACATGTTGCAACTAGTCCCGCGATTGGCTCTCGCTGCTACGTTGGTGATTCTCGCGGTCACCCAACCCCTGAAACAATCAGTGGTGATGTACAAAGCGACGAAGCAGTGGCAGCTCAACCGCTATATGCAACTATTAGTGAGAGATGGAATTCTTTATTTCGTCATGTATGTCCCCATCACTCCTGCCCATAGCCCTCTGCCCGTGCTGCTGACAATTACTCGTACAAATACTGACGGTGAAGATGTTTCCCCTTCGCCTTTAGGAACGTTCTTTTCCAAATTACTTCTATGCTCGCCTTTTCACCAAATTTGACTGCTACAATGCTCTTCATTTCCACATTCGTTTATGTATTTTTTTTCGCCCTCGTACCCCGGTTCATCATCAGCATACGAGAGCTGTATGATCATGACACTCATGGTCACTCTCACATCGATACTGGGTTCGGCATGCGCTCGCGGTTGAATGTCGGTGCGAATTCGACTATGTCTGCGGTGGTATTTACGGACGTCAACCGAGAACGGCAGGATCCCGAGGTGGAGGGTGATGCGGACAACTCAGGCAATATCGAAGAGGTTCGTAGAGTGCCGGGTCAGGTTTGAACTGGAGTCACTGGACTCGCCCGTTGAAGGAAGGGACTAGGAATGTGAGATCCGGGATCTCAATGCTGGCAGAATGAGGGCACTGGCGTTATTTCAGTTCAGCGGTGGTGGTTCGGAAGGCGAATGACATATGCACGTTCCTATGGCCTGAACTACTTGTACTATTTATACAACCATGCTTCTTGGAGAAAAAAGGTGGTGATAGTCCTTCCCACACTTCCCTTACATGCGTTCTGGCACGGGGAATTGGACGTTGCCGTGCATTACTTTCGCTGGTTTGTATCGTATCGTTCCTGGCCGCCTTGGATGGGGCCATGTCTCCGAATGGCTGAGAACAGACGAGCGAGCGTTGGACTGATTCCGACTAAAGATGAGTGCTTGCTCGCCAATATGAACACGCCCCATCTTTCCTTGTCGTTCACACGAGTCATAGTGGTAAAGGGTCCAGAAAGTGAATACCCCACAACCACTGAGTTGTCACCCGTTGCTCGCCCAACAAAACCAGCGACTTGCAACCCAACTACGTGGGCCCGACACGTACCATTCATGTCATGCGTTCGCACACAGCGCCTCGACAACGGCGCGCCGTTCGCCGTGGCCCTGACGACGGTCAGCGAGGGTTGAGGGTGACGAGAGAGCGCTCGCCGGGTACTCGAGGTTGTCCTCGACGTGGACGGTGTGTACGTAGGGCACAAGCTCCTTCCATGAATACTCGTCGACAAGCACGGGGGCGAGGTCAACCCATGCCATCATCACGGTAAATGAAGGCGGTGGCGACGCGGATAGGGTCAGAGAGGGTGAGTGAGGTTTTGATACGCGAGATCAAGGTTACTAGATAGAGACACTTTTTTCCAAGGATGTTTCGGAAGCCAGTGATGGTGGCTTGAGCGTTTTTGAGAAGCTGTGGCTTGGTTTCCGATGTACTATGATTGAAAATGATTGTTGAGATCAAGGACAAGGCGATCAAAACCTGGCTACAAGCACCACGACATGGCGATGGAAGTGTACAGGTGTATGAGTTGCGAAGTTAGCTACACAGGTGAGGTGGCGCTGCTATTTTGGATGGGACCAGGTATCCAAGAGGGTGGCAAAGGAATTCAAGAACGATCACAGACCTGTGTACCGTCCAACTCGAACCCGAGTCGTTGAAAACTTGAAACTAGACACGTAATGGCTACCCTGAAGTAGAATCATCGTATGTGCTCTTAGACTGCCTTCTTATATGGCGACCCGTAAGACAACATGCGTCATAGGTGCACGGCGACAACAATGCTCACCTGGCACAAGTAGGTTTGAATATACTCACACGATAGCGCCCTCTTTCCCTCCAGCACAAGGATGGGAAGGAGCGTGCCTGTAGCGCTGTAGCATCATCCGGCTGTGTCGCTCTGCCGCCTGTGAGGTTGTGTGAGGTACTGTGTGACTGTGATGATGTGATATGTGTGACCGTATAGCCTGTGTGAAAACCACTGGTTTGCTGATCGCCTTGGTTCGTCAGTCACAAATGTCACACTCCCACAGTCAGCGCGTTACCGACTCCGACAATTGTAAGACAGCCTGAGGATCCCTCGTAACGCAAAGTCTACATAGGGTTAAAATGTACCCACCCCAACACATATGACTATAAACGGGATTTTAACAAAGAGAGAGCGGCAGGCGATAAATAGCCTGCTTTACATATGCCTTCCTGGAGATCAGTTACCCTGCTTTCAATCGTTGTTTACTGTCAAAGTCGTCATTGTTTCCCTCCCACATCATGTCCTCCGACCTGCAGTCCGCTTTAGAAAACCTGGTTCAAAACAACTATGAATCCAGTACGGTCCCTGTTGATTCTATTCGGGATTCATCTAATAAGTCAATGCAGTTTTTATCGTCGTTGCTGTCCCATACGATTATAGTGAGTGATGCTTGCATTTCCTGTTCGTTACCATTACAACACCAAAATCACAGTCCTCACCTTCTCAAAAGAGGTATCCCAATCCTTCTTCACTTACGCTTCATTGCTAATTATTTCAACAAAGGTAGAGTACGTTTGGGTAACGTTTCCTCAGCCATCACGCACATACAACGTCCCAAATAATTTCACAGCTCAGACCGTGGTCCTGGGTCTCTACAATGTTTGTCCTCGTGTGTACAACTTTGGGCAACATGAGCCACGTATTTTGAACTGACTGTTGCAATAGGTCCGTTACATCGGTCTTTTATTGGCTATGTAGGTCTATTGGCCGAGTTATACCACATTTCTTTAGCACGGCTAATTCCGAATCCATTCTCAAGGATCACCGGACTTGGTATGTTCAAAGGCCCAGCGTGGGGTTCATTAACTCAACCAGTACATTCTTAGGTGGCAGTTCCTTTGTTCCTGGCCCTCTACAAGTCAGTTGCTTCACATTTTACGCCTTGCTTGTCATTGAATTTTCTATTCCAATAGGTGTGCGTACCTCAAATTTCAAATAAATCATGGCTTTCTAACGGTGAAATAGTTGTAAGCATATCGATTTACTAGAATCCACAGTGTCATAACGAGACTGCATATCTAAAAGGTATAGTGTTTGATCTAGTAAGTATTTGGGGATCCATAGTATTCCTTTGTGCTGCTGATGGTGAGTTACCTCGCCCTCTGAGCACGTCTTCCGCTATGTTAATTAGGGTCATAGTGGTGATGATTCTGCGTGTTTACGCAATATGGAATCGATCCAGGATAATCCTTTGGATCCTTCTGTTCATCTATGTGGTGCAAACTATCACTTCCGTCTTTGCGGATGGATTCTATCAATATCCCAATGACCACTTTTCAGGTATGTACTATGTGAACCAAATGCGTCAATACAATGGCTGACCTCGCCTAACTTCCCACCGTGTTTCTCAGAGACAATTGGCCACCTTTCCAGTTTTTCATTTTGCAATGTCTCGGCTAATGATCCACTGGCGCTTAACATGTTGCAACTAGTCCCGCGATTGGCTCTCGCTGCTACGTTGGTGATTCTCGCGGTCACCCAACCCCTGAAACAATCAGTGGTGATGTACAAAGCGACGAAGCAGTGGCAGCTCAACCGCTATATGCAACTATTAGTGAGAGATGGAATTCTTTATTTCGTCATGTATGTCCCCATCACTCCTGCCCATAGCCCTCTGCCCGTGCTGCTGACAATTACTCGTACAAATACTGACGGTGAAGATGTTTCCCCTTCGCCTTTAGGAACGTTCTTTTCCAAATTACTTCTATGCTCGCCTTTTCACCAAATTTGACTGCTACAATGCTCTTCATTTCCACATTCGTTTATGTATTTTTTTTCGCCCTCATACCCCGGTTCATCATCAGCATACGAGAGCTGTATGATCGTGACGCTCATGGTCACTCTCACATCGATACTGGGTTCAGCATGCGCTCGCGGTTGAATGTCGGTGTGAATACGACCATGTCTGCGATGGTATTTACGGACGTCAACCGAGAACGGCAGGATCCCGAGGTGGAGGGTGATGCGGACAACTCAGGCAATATCGAAGAGGTTCGTAGAGTGCCGGGTCAGGTTTGAACTGGAGTCACTGGACTCGCCCGTTGAAGGAAGGGACTAGGAATGTGAGATCCGGGATCTCAATGCTGGCAGAATGAGGGCACTGGCGTTATTTCAGTTCAACGGTGGTTCGGAAGGCGAATGACATACGCACGTTTCTATGACCTGAACTACATGTACTATTTATACAACCATGCTTCTTGGAGAAAGACAAAGGTGGTGATAGTCCTTCCCTTACATGCCTTCTGGCGGGGAATTGCACATTATCGTGCATTACTTTCGCTGGTGTGTATCGTAGTGTTCCTGGCCGCCTTGGATGGGGCCTTGGGCACAATATTACGCGTGTATCTCAAGTAGGAGAATCTGTTGCTCGTCATCCTTTCCGGGGATTTCTCAGTCACTCGTACTTAGCTAGGGATGCAGAACCTCTTTCTTGATCGTTCGTGCAGTTGTTGCACGATGAATTAATTACAAAAATACCACTTCCGAGCGCGGCAGTATGTGTGCGCTGTCACCACACTTTACCCATTGCAGCCGCCGACGTCACCAACGACGTGCTACATCGAGTATCACCGCGGTAGTCTTGGACTCACGGGCTGCTCCAAGCCGTGCTATGTGCCTATGATACTGAGGGGCTTGCAGTGCTCCTGATGGCATGCAATGGAGGAAGGGGACATCGGAGAGCAGGGAAGAGGGAGATGACAATAGTCCGACATCACCGCATGAAACAGAAGAGTATACACAACCATCCATCCACACAAAGTCGAGATCGAGAAGTCGAAGCCTCTCCTCGTTTGTCGTGGTCTCCGACATCGTCATCGAAGACCGTCGATGTGGCATCTGAAGTAATGTCACCATATCAATCATCTTAATGCCTACCAGACGTAATAACCAGCGTGGAACATTACCTATGCTGCTTTTTGCGCTAAGTTGGGACGGTTCACGTTCTTCGCTGTTGTTGAAGACCCAGGCGCAGAAGCAACACAGCGAGAGATTGGTAGGATGTGTATGCCAACCCATCTTCGGAGCCTAGTGAAAGCACCATCCTTGGGGCGATTGCCGGTTGCTGTGATCTTGGAAGTCACAGTGACGTAATGCTGATCGAGCGCACAAGCTAACGCTACCACCACGAGGAAGGCGATCAATGAGAAGAGAGCGTCGATCTGTAATGCTGCTGTTCGGCAACATGAGTATGCGAGAGACGATGGTAATAACATTGACGTACTAATATACCTTCCCAAGAGGATCATACCACATAAAGACTCTCCCAGGGTGATGAAGACGAGTCCAACTCTACAGTCTTTCACGTATGTTCCATCGTTCCATGCCGAGATCAAGCCAATGAGGAAGAAGACCCATGCGCACCCTGTGAGGCCGGCTCAAGCGGCAGCTAGATCGCTAGATGACCCTAGAATGAAACGGACTATGATAACGACAAAGCCCTGGAAGGTTCCGACGGCGAACGAAACGACCAGTGCCCAGAGAAGTCTTGACACTTGTTGTGCGCTACTTGTTTGCTCCTCGTGGTGGGTCTGTGACGGCACAGCAGCGTTCGAGTTGCTGCTCTGGGTTTCGTCGTGGTGGGTTCGGGATTGTCTGGCGAAACCGTAGTAGCAGTCAGCCTCCTATTCATATGCGCTCTTAGACTGCCTTCTTAATTGGCGACCCGTGGGAACAAATGCGTCATATGCAGCATGCTCACCTGGCTCAAGAATCCTTGGCGAAGTTTACTAACGGCAAGGGGCGGCCAATGTGCGAGCTGGTAAGACAGTCGTCAAACCCTGGATCTGAATTTTTTGTTACGCATATCGTTGTTAATCAATGGTTGTGGAGTATACTTTGGTTACATTGAAGGGTTGTATGTGAATGTATAATATCTTGGTGAATCACGACTAATCCGACGAGTTGTGGCATGCAGACGTAACCAGTTCATCTTGCAAAACCATCCCTTTCGTGAATAAAAGCGCAAGGTCCTATAGCCGGCGGAGAGTTTAGTGCGCGACAGTGAAAACAGAGTGTGGCCCCTTACGACCACCGGAGGAGACACGCTCAAACGTCGCGGATGCAAGTGGGTATGAACTTCAGTCGCATGAATAGCTTGATTTAGGGTAGATGAAATGTCGGTTTCCTAAATCCGTCGTCTATTCAAAGGTCACAGATATTTCGAGTTAAAAACTCACTATATGGAAGTAGGTTGCTTGCGGCGGTGTATAGGACTCATCTCCATGAGTTGCAGCCTGTTCAGCGCAGATATACGATGAGTATCCAGCACAGAAAAGGAGGTAAAAGCCTCCCACCATAATCCTCTCACGGGTTGACGGCTTCACTCTCGGGTAGGGATGGAATCTTAAGAGGTATGATGAACGGTAAGCTGGAAGCCGTCCAGTGTCCATTTAAATGTTGGAAGGGTGGTGGAAACGAAGGCTAGAACGCATCAAGACACGGAACAAGCTAGGCCACGAAAAAAAAACAAGAAAAGGGGAGGAAAAAAATATATGAGGCCCCATTTGTTGAACTCAGACTCCGTGTCCGGCAGGGTGGTGTGACGGCAAGACTGCACCAAACGCCCATAAGCTTGCAGAACTCGTTTTTGCTTTGTCATTTTGCTTCCGCACAATGTCAACAAGCAGTACCAAGGCTACTTGCTGGCAATTTTCTGACGAATCTCCACGAATAAAGGTGAATCTGTGCTTTAAATTGACGAGGGTCCCAGGTTTGTCTAGACCGCTCGAAATTGAAACAGCGCCAGCTGGAGAAAAAGAAAATTGTGTCGCGCGCACTAGCCAGGAATGGTCACAAAGAGCACCAACGATCAAGCAATCCAGCGACAGAAATGGTACACTTTCAGACACCTGCATAGATTCAGCTACTGATTATCAGCTATGAACGCGACCTAGAGAGAGAGCGACGTACGCATGGGAAATGGGGTGTGACATGGTCACATTTAGGAGACATGTCACGTCACGCTAGAGAAGCACAGGCAAGTTATTCAAGACCACCATATTCCAAGTGTACAACTTAACGTGTGCTCGTCAAGCTCGTCAAAAAAATAGCAAGACGTTTGTGTGAGGTGGTATGACTGCAAAACCCTGACCCCGTCACGCAAATGGAGAGAATCACCATTCCAGTGGGACCTGCCATTGACCGCAAAGCGATCCATCAAACCAGCCAACCGGATGTCCCCCCGTCGTACGAATGTATTAGAGTGATTCAAGACACTCACCCAACAGTTTGACATGGCTAAAGCCCTGTGGCCCTACGGTATTCTGCCGTGACCTCCACGTCCACACGGCGGCGGCGGATGAAACGCTCGTGAAGCCGCAACAGACGCAAGCGTGGAATCAGTAAGTGTCCAACGAACAAGACGTGTGTATGATTTGTTGCGATAAAGAGCACGGAATTTTTCACCGTACGGTTGCCTTGACAAGTTCCTCAGGACGACCCGTCTTCGGTCTGATGTTACTGTGGATTTTTTGCCGTGCAAAAGGATCGACCGGCGCCATGCACGATAACTTGGTGTCCATCAAGGTGGCCTCTGAACAAACGCAACCTCGACCGTCGGTGGTGACTTTGGGTGCAAGAAATGCACGATTTTTGCCTTGCCTTTGCGTTGGAACGAAGAAAAGGAAGCGAAATGTGCGACACGGCGAGTAGGTGTAAATGTGCAATGGCCGCTCGGTTCTAGGCGAGCATTGACACAACTCCGCTCAATGTGTTCCCCCCTCGAAAAAAACTCCACAAGTTGTGGACCATTTGAATCTCAGCGGGTTCCTTGTCTTTGACATCCCCTCCGCACCGTCCTTTCCCCCCCTCGACCACAGCGCGATTAGTCTCATTTTCCCCTTCAAGTTTCTCTGAGGGAAGAACCTTTCCCGACGATCAGCGATGTAGTAGGATTTAAGATGGCAAGAAAGGTTCGATGTTCGGCAAACGTCCCTCCAATTTTTTGCATAGAACATGGCGTCCGGGATACCAACGGATCGAGGCTACAGATGTAGGTGTGTTTAACTCAGTCGGCGGCATTCTACCTAGTACCCACTCCACAGAATATCGTTCGCGACGGCTCATCTCTAACCACGGTGTCTCGTCCGAAGCTCAAGCTTCAGAGTGCATTGCACGCCCCGACAAAGAAATAGCGCGAGTTGGATTACTCCCAGTGGTCTATGTGGCGTGGATCTTGATCACAGTTATTCATTTCGGGATGTCGGTAGAATCTTCTCTGCCGCGAGATTGAGCACTCCCACTGACCCTAACGATAAAGGTCCTCGTGGCCTACTCAATGACAATATCCCTCATTTCTTGTTCTTTGCCCCCTCACATAGCGCCTTCGTCTGCTCGTCGTTTGTTCTCACCCACATGTAAGATCCTAAGGAAGCAATCTCCGCGCATTCTGCATGACGCGCGGTGCGGACGAGTTGGAAGCTACTTTGCGGCGGTTGTTTTCGTGCCCAAGTTCCGCAACGAGATTCCAAGCCTCTTTCTACGGGCTCGCTAGTCTAAAAACGCAGATCAAGGTTCCTCAAGCTGCGAAAGCTAATGGGGGGATGTGTTAACAAGCTGAAGGCCCTCGTCGTTAACAATGTTCGAGAG
>JBBPJQ010001417.1:0-10509 GCA_038088795.1 Boletus rex-veris
TCTAACCCCCCCCACCCCAAAAAATTTCCCCCCCCCCCTCCTCCCCCAATCCAGATCTCCCTTCAGCAATTGGAAAGATCCATGTCAGTGACATATACTATGAAATTATCGACATTCTTTTTTCCAGTACAGGCTTCATAGGGAGGGGGACTATCTGTTATCTCGTGTGATATAAAGGTGTGTACTACATGATCAAGGACCATTGGGTCAGGAACCTGGACCAAAATGGGATATGTGATCCAATGATGATCCATGAGGTGAGGATGATGGAGTATGTAAAAGATATTGATGGGTGCCTAAGCTGCATGGAGCTTGGGTTGTTGAAGCCAAGGAAGGGGTTCCTGACAGTACCTCCCGCTATTGTGAGGAGAAGTACCAGAAGATGCAGTCACCAAGAACCCATGTTCGACTGGCAATAACCCCCTGTGCACATCCTCTGACGATGTTTAAGTCGAAGAAGGAGCTAATAAGATGTATTTGGAGTGTTCTTGGTAGTAAGTATATTTGACACAATTCTATGAGATAGTTGATGGAACTGGCGTAGTCATACAATAGGCACTTGAATGGGGTGTCCTTCATCGCGACTGTAGCCTGTTCAACACAATAATTAAAGACCTTCCAGATGGAGCTTCACATGGGTTTCTCCTGCCAGTGGACTGGGAATTTGCCATTGAGATCACGAAATGGGGGGAGTATAATGTTGGGGGTACTATGTGTCATTCATTGTTTTGTGTCTTTCCCAGCTGAGGTATGTCTGAAAAAGGGAACACTTCCATTTATGTCTGTGAATATCCTCCATCAACTTGAATCCACCTTTGCAAAATCTGCCACAGTAACTATGCAGACAATCCATAAAACAGCATCCCTCACCTGAGTGTTTATCAATTGCCCTATCTCCATATGCCATATGTATGTAGACGACATTGAGTCACTCTTGTATGTCCTTATATGGGTCATCGTGATGTACAATGGTCCACTTGGACACGAGCACCATGATATTGGACACAAAAAAACTTTTCTCTTCCATTGGAGCAAAAAGGCTGCCTTTGATTTAGCGATCACATAGCATGCTGAATTCAGTTTCTCATTGATTCTGACCACAAAATCCTTGACAATGCCATTACTCCTTACTACAGCAATCTAATCCCTCTTGTTCACTAATGGCATGCACTTCACAAGCAAGTCCTGTTGGCAGACACTATAGTCAATATCTGCAATATAGTATAAGTCTTGGATAAGTTTATTGTAGGAATGCCAGAAGAGCATCTGGTGGAGATGGCATACACACTTAATCACCTCACTGCATGACACCCACCCGAGTCATCTCTGCCTGCCCCACCTGTCGCTATGCCCTCTGGCTCCTCCAAATGCCTTCACAATGACATATGGAGCATGGGTAACCCCCTCTTACCCAGCAAGTGTTTTAAGTCCGGCTTGTAATTGTACATTCACCTTTGCAATTCATTCCAAGTCATTTAACTCCATTGGATCTGGCAATTTTATTTATTAAACTACTAAACTCTATGATGTACTTGCTTCATGATGTCAGGTATGGAGCATGGATACCCCACTCACAGGTGTTTTATGTAAGTCCGGCGGCTTGTAATTGTGCATTTACCCTCTACAGTTCATTTTTTGTACTCAGATCGGGCTTTTTTTACTACTAGTAGTCATTCAATTAATCCAAGAGTGTTGTTGTTAGGTTATCAACAAAGTGCCTGCCCTAAGTTTTGCTATGTCTTGCGTGTCACCTTGATACGAGCACTGCATGTTGATTTACTATAGAAAACAAGTCACAACTTGACTCTGAATCAGACCGGATATGAATGCTGCTCGGCAACAATTGCCCTTAACCTCGAGGCTGTATTGAAGGTCAATATATAGGCTTCAGCAAGCATCTTCAAAGGTCAGTGGTTTTTTTTCGAATGGAACACCATACTTATTAGTCCTTTTTCTTTTCAGATGACACCTGCTCCAGTTTTCCATGAACATTTATCTGGATTGGATCAGTTTGGCTTTAGCACTCCAGCTCCAGTGCTACAGCCAGTCTGCATCCCCAGGACGGAGCCAAACATCCAGATTCTGTATGTTGTGGCTCAAGAGCAACAGAAGAGGTTCCTTTTCCCACTGCCTGCTGAGCTCTTGCAGCAGCCATGTTCAGGATCTCTCATTGGCCCTCCTTGACTGGTGTCATCCAAAAGTCTCGAAAGTCAGTCGCTTCCTTCTCGCAAAGGATCTGTGTCATCCCAAACCCTTGGAAGTCAGTTGCTTGATCCCACCCCCTTTAGCAACTCACTCCCTTCTCACAAAACACCCACATCGTCTCACGCCCTCAAGAGTCAATCAATCAACTCTACTCTCCTTGGCAGCTCACTCCCCTCCCAGAAAGCATCCATATTGTCTTGAGCCCTTGAGAGTCAATTGATTGACCCCACCCTCCTCAGCAACTCACTTCCTTCCTACAAAACATTCCATTCCCTTCTGGATCATCATTGGGTCATTGAATATACAGGACCTAGCAAGGATGACAGCTCTTCTGAAAACAACAAGTCAACATCTGAATTGAGTGCACCTGATGTAACTGAAACTGAACATGAAGAAGCGTGGGGAGCAACAAAGTCTAGACAAGTCGCTCATCCAGATATGTTTCACTCATCATCATGATATCAGCTCAAATCATCTCTACAGGTTTTACCAAGGAAGTTCAGCCAAATCTTCCTGTTCATCATCCCTTCCTTCCTCCTGATCATGAATTTCAATTTTCTCAAGATGAGGATGACAACAGTGCATAGTGCAACCTTGATAACGTGGAACCCCAGGTAACAGCCATGCATACCCCTTTTTGACAATGCAAACATACTGTGGAGTCCTAGCATGGCGGCACCTCAGACGCATTAAACTGTCTTCAAATTGATGACAGCCATTCCCCAGACAATGCAAAGTATCAGGAGGTAAGAATATATATATGTTTTGACGAATCTAACATACCTTAAAACCCCAGTATGGTGACACTGCTAATAATACAGAGTCCCAAGTAAGTGTCCTTACCATGTTTTGATTGACACGTATAACGTGCTGTGAATTTCCCCAGCCTGGCAACACAGTAGATATGCTTGACCGTCACCATCAAGTTAATGGCCATCTCTCTGCCCCAGATTCCCAAGCTCTCACTTCTGTCCCACCTCAGCCTGATGGCATGCAAGAGTCTGCACATACTCAAGCTCCTTGGAATTCAAAGAAAGCTAAGGAGCCAGTCTGCTCTCCAAAAACCTTAGATTTTACCCATCTGGTTGGCAGGACTGCCTTGAGGATGCCAAACAAGAGTGCAGGGTCTCCCACTTACTAAGCAACAACCCATTCCTGAAACAACCCTAAAGACTCACACTTAAGTGAAGCTTTGTGCTAGGTTGCTTGCACAAAGAAAAAGACAAGAGATGAAAGAGTAGAGTTGCCTGTAGGGGAAACTCCAAGAAAACAAGACTAGTGTTCTCTGGTGCTACATTGGGGTTTATATAGTAAGTAAGTACATGTGTGCACAGACTGTGCTGTACTACTGCTATATATAGTAAGTACATGTGTGCACAGACTGTGCTGTACTACTGCTATATATAGTAAATACACTGGACACAGTCACATGATATACCTGTGTACATAGCCTGGCATGTGTGATACGCATGTATGTGGCAGCATGAGGCTGTAGTGCAGATCTAATGTAAATGAAAAGCATAGATGTGGGAGATTAGATATGCATGTGTGATAGAAGCATTGAAGCGGATATGAAAGAAATGTATGTGAATGTATGAAAGGAATAGATAGGGGTTGAGAATGAATTGAAAAATGTTAAGTCCATTATGCTTGAGTAGCGGTCGTAACAATTCCCATCAAAGAGCCGTGACCTCAAGAATTCGATTATGGAGGCCCTTACCACAACAATCTCTGAATGGAACGATAGTGTGGTCTTTGAATCTGGTGAGTTTCATATTATTATAGTGCTATCAAATATGTACTTGATTTATTCACTTGTATAGGCTACTGGCCCAACCATAAGACTGGCATGGCATGTGTTGTATGTCAAACACTCATTCTTGGTAATGATGCTGACTTTAAGGTGTCCTTGGCAATATGTCTACATGGTGTTTGGAATTAAAGACTGTTGCTTTTGCAGTTTGTCCTGTCACATACAACCTAATCCCCCCCCAGGAAATTCCACCTTGAGAGAAGGTGCAATGAGTGCAGAACTCGGCTGCCCAACTACTTGCAGTTTCATTATTCCTTCGAGGCAGTTTTAATCAGTAGGTACTGCATCCAAGTACAATCCTTCCTCCATTGACATTGCTTACAATCTTTTCCAGGGAAAAACAGATAATTCCACACATCTCGCCCTCATGGAAGTTGCCATTAGGTTTTTCTACATGGGCAGTTATCAGATTGCAGACAAGTGCCCCAATCAATTCTGCAAGGCAATTCCTCTTGCCTACATTGCACTTGCTGGTGCTGCAGTATGCATTTATCATTCTCACAAACAGATCACCTACAACTGACTTCACACCACAGATTAACTGTGTACTTGATGGATTTGTGAAGAACAGTGCTGCAACACTGAAGACAATCTCTTAATTCTCAGGCAAGGAATACTAGTCTACTCCTCTGACAATGAGTAAGATGCTCAACAAGATCCTTCGTCACCCCTATCACGGCTGGAAGCTATGCAAACAAGTTGGGAAATGGGGAGAAGAAGGATTGTATGTAGTATTCCTAACATGGATGCCGCGCTGATATATCCCCACACTTGCAGGGCTGCACTTTATCAGGTTAACACAGATGTTGAGTGGGATAACCACCTTCATCTCGTCCTTGATTAAAACCTATATATTCCAGCTGGCAACAGACCATGCTCAATACTGTTACTCATGTCCCCCCTCCCTTCTGAATATCATTTTCATAGTGCTCATGTTCCCTCCCCCCTCTCCAATAGTATTTGTTTGCTCCATTTAGTACCTGGTGTGCCTGCCAGTGCCATCACACGTGACTAGTATCTACAGCTGCACAGCAAAAGGATATACAATACATCGTGTCAGCTGGACAGCACTGTGTAGTTGTTGCATCAATCCCTGTCTAAGTATAGTAGCAAGCACTAGATATCCATAGCAATATAACAACTAGCTTAAGCTCTCAAACCTGGACCTAGCTTTACTACTATAGAAGCTAGACAGTGCTGTACAGTACTCCACAGCTTAATGCAATTTGCTGATGTCTGATGGGCATCTTCGTTGACCCTCAGCCAAGGTTCAAGCAATGCAAGGTAAATACACAGCCCAGCTCCAAGACCCTTATGTCCCAATGCTAACCAAATAATTCAAAAGGATCAGGAACAGGACAAAACTGCCTGCCAACAAGAAACTCTTGTCAAGGCGAAGAAGCATGATGAATGAAGCCAGAAGTGTGATTAAGTCTTGAAAGCTGCTCAACATGACCCCCTCAAGGACAAGTCCTCTCAAGGGAACTTAGAGGCAACTGCTGACATGTCAACCATTGTCAATAAAGTGGTAAGTCAATTTATGCTCTTGTCCATTTTTTTTCTTAAACACTTGTCAGTTCAAGTCCCACACTGTAGGTGGACTTGGTCAAATGCTAAACTGTGCCAATCTTGCCATGTCGACACTTGTGGCATGGAAGGATAACATTTCACCCCCTCTGCCATTTTCCAAATCCTCTCAGATGATAAGTTTGATGGAATTTTTGGCTGGTTCAATATAAATTATGTTTCAACCCCAGTGTGTTTGTATTTTGGAGCCAGTGCAGCCCCACAAGTTAGATGCACTCAGCTTGAACTCTCTGGACCTGACCACATGGAAAAGATCTTGTACGCCAATTCCATTTTCCGATAGAGGGACAGACAAGTAAGTAGTTATTTTAAGTGACACAACAACTAACAACTACATCATCCTTGGCAGGTCTACTGATGGCTCTAATGGTTTTACACCTGCCATCAGTAAATCATACAATAATGCTGATTGATGGGGGGATGATGTTGACCCAGTTGGTCCACCCTTTACTCAAAAGAAGCAGGTCTGTCATGCTGTCCTAAGTGATGAGGATGAGCCCATGGTCACAAAGACAACCACACACAAGGCAAAGCCAGCTGAAAAAACCAAATATCCTATCTATTGATATCGGTTGTTGTCAAGTGTCTGTGCTATACTAGTTCACAGCTATATGGTGCTTGCAATGAGTATGTCTGATGTGTCGATGAGGACAGCAAGAGAGGTGTCAATAAGGGAAAGGCTGGGGAGCCTTTATAGATTAGGGACTATCTGGCAAGACTAGAGGAGGATACAAGGGAAACAACTACTCAAAGAGCCAAAATCATTTTTTTTGCTTCTCTTGATCTTTCCTGCCAGAAAATTGCATCCCAAACTGGCATAGGAAAGTCTACTGAGGCCAGGGTCCTTCATGAAATCCAACTAGAGAAAGAAAATCATTGTGGTGGCTGTCTTTCCAAACTCTCTTCTATCAATAAACACACTATTGTCCAGTAAATTCTTACTGGAAAGGCCAGCAATGCTATTTAGGCCACTAATTTTATTGATTCCATCATCAACACTCCTGTCTTCCCACAGCCAGTAAGGAATATTCTGAAGGAGGCCTCTCTAAAGGCTGTGGTAATGAAGAAAAAGCCTCTTCTCTCTACTACTTATAGAAAGAGGAGATTGACCTTGCTCTCAAGTACCAGCATCTGATTGTGGAGACTAGAAGAGGGTTATTTGGTCAAATGAGATCAAATTCAATAGAATTGGATCAGATAGACAGGGATATGTAAGAAAAAAGAATGGGAAGGGGCTAACTTCCAAGGAGGTCAAAGTTACAGTCAAGTTTAGAGAAGGATTACTCATGGTATGGGGCTGTATTGGGTGGGATGGTGTGGGAATTTTGAGTCAGGTTGAGGGGAGGATGGATGCTGAACAGTTTGCGGCCATTTTGAAGGGAGACTTACTGCAAAGCATGGAGGAATCTGGAATTTCTGCAGATCAAGTTATTCTCCAGTAGAATAATAATTCCAAATATACCTTCAGAAGAGCCAAGATCTGATTTGAGGAGCAAGATACCAAGCTTCTAGATTGGCCTGCTCAGTCTCCAGACCTTAATCTCATTGAATACACTTGGAGTCATCTCAAAAGATGCCTTTCAGATTATGAAAGAGCTTCCACAGGGGTTCATCAGTTATGGGATAGAAGAGTGGTAGAGTAGGGGAGGATTTCTGTGGAGGAATGTCAGAAATGGATAGAAAGCATGCCTAGAAGGATTCAAGCAGTTATTAAGGCCAAGGGAGGTCATACCAAGTGCTAAATCCCCTATCTTGTATAAAGTCAAAAAACTGTCCCAATGAGTTGTTATTTTGAAATGGCTGCCATTTCATCAAATCTTATTCAAATCACTTGACCCTTGGACCCATAGAAAGCCATGACTATGTACTTTATTTTATACACTCATATGTTAGGGTGAGGGTTAGGGGCTATTGGGGGCTATTGCATTTAGTGAAAAACATGCAAACATTGGGATAATTTTTTGAGCCACTGTACATGTACCTCAGATGGGCCTGACCTAGTCTCTCGGTAATGTACAGATGCCCCTCCAAGGGGCCTGACCAACTCTCTCGGTGATATATACATCTACCCACATGGGCCTGATGGACTCACTCAGTGATGTACAGATGCCTCTCAGATGGGCCTGACCAACTCTCTCAGTGATGTATATATTCCCCCCAGACAGGCCTGACCCACTCTCCCAGCCATGCACATATACCCCTTAGATAGGCCGGACCCACTCTTTTGGTGATGTACACATGTCCCTAACACGGACCTGAGATACTCTCTCAGTGATGCACATATGCCCCTTAGATGGGCCCACCCCACTCTGTCGGAGATGTACATATTTCTGTCAGATTGCAGATAGGCCTGACACACCTTCTCGGTGATGTGCCTATCACCCTTAGATGGGTCTGATACATAGTATGCATCATTATTATCACTGGACAAACACTCCAGGTCCAGGGTGGGGTCATTCGAAAGCATTAAGTGATTTACATGGCAGGCTATCCGAGTTTTAAGTACATGTCCACTACATGGGCTCTCAGTGTGGCATACACCCAAGCTGACCCCAATGATTTTACCAGCTTTCTTGAGGCAGCAAAGTCTTGTGTACTAAATGGCATTCATGAGCCATTCTGAAGAGACTGGCCTTTGTCAGATTCTGCCTGATTCTTAAAGGTCAAGCCACTCCACCACTTTTTTAGATTTTCATGGCATTACAACACAAAATGGTGTATCTCAGCCATTGAAAAAAATAAATTTAACTATCATTTCAGTCTTCTTCAAACACTAGTCGGTTATCATTCATTTCCTAATGGTATCTCAAAGCATAAACAAGTCACTGGTCATGACCACCACTCAATCCAACAATATATTCTTTGTGTTATCACTGGTGCTGTACCTCTACACTTTTTTGCCGCTATCCATGCATTACTGGACTTCCACTACCTTACTCAGATGCCTGTCTTCGATGACCAGGTATTGACTAAGCTGGATTCTGCTCTGGCCTCATTCCATACCCACAAGCATGTCATCTTAGCAACCAGTGGATGTTCTGAGCACTTTCAAATTTCCAAACTTGAGCTCATGCAACATGTCATACCGTTCATCCATGCCTTGGGTGCCCCCATGCAGTGGTCTGCAGATGTTACCGAATGTGCACATGTAACCGAAATTAAAATCCCTGTGTATGCAGGGAACAATCAAAACTACTACACTCAAATTGCATGCCACCTTGACTGTTCTGACAAGTGTTTCAGATTCAATCTCACCACTAGAATTGCTTCCTTCCATGACCATCCCATGAACAGCAATGAATCCAATGACAAGGACCATGAACCTGATAATGAGAAGTCAGATGCTCTGCTCTATGACTCACCTGTTTACAAAGTTGTAAACTATTTTCAGATCGCTGGTGCACTTTCCAATGGGATGCTGCCTAATGTGGCGCATTCTTGGCATACATTTGCATCACACACTACCACTGTACATCTTGCTGCTAAACCGCATTTCTGGATGACTATTGATGAGGCTGCAACCTGCTTCAACTTACCTGACCTCCATTCAACTATCTCTGTTTACCTCAATCATTACATGAATAGTTTAGACTTTGATATCACAGGTTGAAGACACCCTCCGGTGAACTATAGTCTACCTTCAGACAAGGTTCAAGTTTGGACCAAAGTTCACACACAGGTCTGCAACTATCATAATCCTGGGACCATTGAATCTGCTCAGACCCTGAATGTCACTTTTCCTTCATCAGAACATTCTCACAGACTATACAACAGTGTGATTTTTAGTCCAAGCATGGAGAGTGACTGGCCTTTGTGTGGTCTGAATGGTGAGTCAGTTAGTGAACATTGAATGCAGTGGGCTCATCAGATCTTCACTGGCAGGGCACATGGTCACTCAACTTTGGTTTGTCTTCCACATACTTGGCAGTGATAAAATTCTCATCTACATACAATGCTTCAATATCACATATTCACCTGCAGAATATGCAATGGATGCAGCAGCAGCAGGCCTTCACCTTTTGAAGTGTGCAATGAGGAGCAATGGGGAAGCAATTGGTGGCATTCTTCCATTGTCCCATATTTGCTCTCCTGTTCATCTGATTCCACACTTCAGAAAAATAGCAAACTCTCGTCTTACCAACCAAACATGCAATGTATTTTCTACCGAGTTCTGGTTAAATCATTATTGGAACAAACAGATCTATTACTGTCTTTCATGTACTTAGGCCTGGCACTTGGCAATGTATACTTAGTTCCTTTGATGTCATGTTTGGATTACCAAATTTAAATGAGCGTGGTGGGCATCCATTTAATAAGACTTGCTGTCCATTTGCCCCCCTCCTCCCTGCTGCCACCTCTATTGTCAGAGAGAATGACCACTCCTCCGCCTCCAGCTTTTCGAAATGCATTAACCAAATATTCCATCACTCCTCTTCATGCAAGAACAACATCAGTTCCACTTAGTGTTTAAAAGTCTGGTCCAGTCTGGTTTTTGACCTTCCTAATTAGGCAATCAGACCGAAACCGGTCCTGAGAAGGTCCCAGGGACCTGCAACCTGCAACTGGACCGAAAGAAACCGGTCCAAATGAGTCCTACAATTAGTTGCAACTGGTTGCAACTGGTCTTTTGAAGAACCGGTCGTCTGACCCCTATCCTGTGGGAGTCACACTTCGCAGTAGTCACACGGATTGTAGTACAGACTCAGGGGGTTCTGTGGACCTAATATTCACCCAAATCGGTCCACACCATCAAGGGATACACCTATTTCAAACTGATATGTCATTATTAGACCCATATAAATGTCATCAAATCTATATGAGTGAATAAAATTGAAATAAATTGCTAGAAATTCTGAATAAATTAGGGGTGATAGTACTAATTAGGAAATGTGGCTGTACACCAG
>JBBPJQ010001418.1:0-10500 GCA_038088795.1 Boletus rex-veris
TGCGTCATGGTGTGATAACGATGAGGTCGTCAAAGATCAAAGGTTGAAGAGGCAAATGGTATTTTGGAAGGTCGGAGAAGTGCGGGACCGTGTCGGAAAATCGATAGGATAAAAGGATGTGATCACGTAGCCGCCTTGATAAGAATATGGGTTCGATCTTCGAGGCTGAGTATTCACTTGGGGGGCCGATGAGTGACTCGTAGCATGCAAGAACGAGTGGATCATACCTGGGAAGTGGAAAAGAAGGTTTGGGCAAATTCAACAACGTACCGGGCCGTCGTGCGGGTTCTATTACCAGTCTTCGAAATCCTAGTGGGTGACGGGGCCCGGCTGTCCATCACCTTCGCAAGAGTGGCTATCGAGGAGGCAGTAGTGTTCCTTGAGGGGGTGATGATCGTCGCAGCACAGGTCGTGTGCGAGACCACGGCAGATAGTCCCTTCGTCGGACTACTGATCCTGGAAACACAATTCGATCCAATAGCAAGCTTTGCCAAACTTTCCAACGACCCGATGACCGTGGAGGACGACGACAGTGTAGGGGAGGGGGAAACGGACCTGGAAGTCCAACACGAATCACCAGGCGTTCTTGTGATACTTGACGCATCACTCATGGTGGAGGGGGTCTCTGTCCGTTTGACGTCCCCATCGACAACGATTTTCCAGCTCTGGGATCGAAAAGAAGACAAATCTGGGGATGGTGGTGGTGACCAAGTAACAGGAGGGTAGGTGATGGGCTTTGGTGCTGTCCGCCACGGATTATTAGTCGGCATTCCAGCACGACATTCGCCGATCACGAGAGGTTTCTTGGCGTAGATATCTGTATCCTTGATGCGCCCTGTACTTTTGGCCATGCCAATGCTGACGGATGGCTGGTGGCGAGAAATTACTGGGTTGCGAGGACCAGTAGGGGCCCTGACTGAAACATCGACAGAAGACTGATAAATCCGGGAGCGCGGAACGTAGCTGCGGCGGCGGGGCACAAACGTCTTCTCGGGAAAAGACCGGTACGCAGAGGATACTGGGGACAAAGGCGGAGACTTCTGCACCCTGGTCGTCATGTTCGGCGCCGGAATCAGCACAGGGTTAGGTGAAGGGCGGCGCCGTTCCACCTCCAGAAGGACAAAAGAACCAGGTCTGTATGTCTGCTTTGTCGGAACCCCTTGAGGGGTCGACGACCGTTCCCTGGTCAATGTCGGCGGCGGGACTGGTGGCAGCTTCTGCGCTCGAGTCTTTTTTGAGGGAGCATAACGTTGCGTGGAAACGCTGCTGACTACGAATGGTTTGGAGCTAACCGTCATCTAAGGTCCCAAGTCACCTTCGTGAATAAATGCCATCAAAGGCAGCATGGGAGCGACGTACGGTGGGTAGGATGTGCCCATACTTGGGGAACATGACGGCATTGGCGACGTCAGTCGTTGACATGAGCATTGGAGGCGAGGGATGGCCGGGGAATGAACGACGAAAAAGCTGACCTTGCACGTCGATGCGCGAACTAGGGATCCGAGGCTGACCAGCCGACTATTTAGCAGGAAGCTGGCTCAAATACATATCTGGCCAATGTATTCAGAATCGGCCTCGTCTGAGGACACGCTCCACCCTGAGGCCGGCACGGACCACACTGCGGTTTTCCGATGATGGGTTAAGCGGAATTCCTCCTCACCCGCCCCCGTCGCCGCACCGCAAATATAGCACATGTCCCTTTTTGGTCAGCGCCACCGACCTTCGTCTTCCGGAACGTCGAGCGTGCCTCGATGACGTCTTCACCTGACGAACAGCGCGAAGACGTGGCAAATCCGGATCGGAGCTGACTTGGGAACCAGTAGCCAAGTATAGTTTTCTAGGAACTCACTGTACACTCGGGAGAAGGCGTTTGCGGAACCACCGGGATCAGACACCTTCATGTGGTCCACTTCGTAAGGATATCTAGCGCAGAGCGACAGTTAGGCACCCCAATAGGTAGCAATTATTTGTTCAAGCTCCAGTCTTCGTGATGAGGAAGCCGGTAGTTCAAGAAACACGTGTTTTTGCTTTGGTTTCGTTTTTGTGATCTCTTGATGAATCATCGGGAATGTTCGAGATTCGTGTTGGAGAGTCGATTGGGAGGCGTTTGGTGTGTTGCTGGTGCAACAATCGCGCCTACCATCTGCACAAGCAGGGACAAGACGAGTTGACCTAGACCAGCGGCTCCAGGGGAAGAATGATATTCCAGTCCAATAATCCAGGTAGTATTTCAGTTTGCCGTTGTCTAGTTGTGACGCTGGCGGGACGGCGATTGTGTCCGCTCATTCAAACGGAATGGTCCATCCCCCGTGACTGAATCGTCTCAAGCTACGTGGCACTAGTACCTCCTGGATGCCCGCTCTTTCCACCGAGGTTTATAAATGTAGCGATGTCTGTTGTTTCTTGCACAGAGTGATGAAAGGTTGTACAGACTACGAACAATGTCAACGAAAATCATGACACGCAAGATCGAACGAACGACAAAGTAGCATGTGCCATCATGATAGCAACTCGTGTACCTGAACTCGCTAATCTCATTTGATTTTCCTGATCATCGAATATCGCAGCTCTCCCGACGGGAACCGTAGCGAAATCCGGTCATCATTTTGCTATCGAGTCCATTTTGCTATCGAGTCCATGTAACTTGAAGGCAATGGAAATTTGGTTTTCGTGCGGCCATGTTCGGAGCTCGCAAAACCATCTGGATTCCTTGCGATATTGAGACTGCTGCGCTGCGCTACGGATGCACTTGTCACCAACCGCGGACTGGAGCAGCGGACACCGTACAGGATTTGGTGGGGGAAATTAAAGCGCAGCCAGGCGCATATATTAGGGTGGAGATCATAAGTGGCGATGCGACCATGAGCTTAGCGGAGATGATGCGATGGCTATGACCTCTTTGTCGATTCACGCTGTACGAAAATGAGGACCAGCATATAACCACTGCACACTGCGTCCTACCTCATGTCCGGTTCGGCATCAAACCGCGATGATGATGAGGCGCGGGACTGACTTTGCTTGCATCCGCGTACCTCTTGGGTTGAAGGCTTGGAATCGATGTCGACGGCAAGAGTGCGTGGTTTGCTCCCTGGAAAAGCGACATCTATCAAGACCCAACTCCACCAAATGGGCAAAGAGGACTAAACGGCGATACACGCACCTTGCCACCCAAATACACGACTTTCTCCATTCAGAGAATCCTAACACTCTCCTCAAGATTGCCTGTGTAAATGTGGATGGTGAAGACTTGAACGTGACCGGTGACCCGGGATGGAGTGCGTCCTGCCAGGCCTTGCTAGTTGTCCAGAATGGTGGTGTTATGCGAACTCGAGTCTGAGGGCCGTTTCCATCACGGTGAGTTGAGGGCTGAGTTGTACCTTGACGACACGGATCCGCGACCAGTCTGATGAGACGTCCTTGAGTCAGTACACTTTTGTCACACGTCCGCACAAGCACCGCAATCTGCGAATGAAATCAAGGAGCTGTGTAATGAAGCCGATCAGACGAGCCACATGAACGTGGAGCAAGACAAGGGATGTAAGATATGGGAGCGTTCATCTCTCTCAGTTTATGACGAAGTGAAGGACCACATACGAAAACTTGAAGAGACGACAACAATGAAAGCAAGTAGCAGCAGCAGTTTCACGTCGACTGACTGGGTGCGTTCGCCGTTCTGATGACGACGTTCACACGATCTCTATTCCCGGACCCAAGAGCACAAATGCTCGCTACACACTTATATTACTTCTCCTTGCTTCAGTCGCCCGCCGAGTAGTGGACAGAGCACATGCTGTGCAATTGAGAACCAGTGATCCACGTACAACATTTCAACAACGCATATCCGAATCATCCACACCACCCACCAAATATCCAGACTCTGGGAGTGTTCGGTACTCCGAACGCAAGGCAGCCCTGCAGAACTCTACCCTATCCAACAATCTGGTGTGTAGAGGCGTTTTATCCTCGTGCCTTGCCCTGGACCGTTTTGCCATGGGAAGATGACCGGATCACTCATTCCCATCCATCTCGCCACCAATAACGCAAACCTTAAGGCAGTGGGAATATCTGCAACGTTGGACCCACTTGGCCTTTACTCCTACGTAGGTTCGAACCTCATTTTCGAAAGCCCCTTTTCCCGATTTGCTGATTGTTTTTTCCGACTTAAAGGCAAATGTTGCTGGTACTAGCCAGGGCTACCATCGGATCTACAGGGAAACCTTGCTGTGGCAAAATGAATTGATGCCAGACTCCCATCGTATCAACGAACACGTAATTTGCGGTAATAGTGTGGACCTGGCCTGTTGCAGCGTTGCGCGGATGTGACCAAAAAAGTATAGCCCTCTCTCTTATAAACACAGTTGTCTGCCCTTTCGAAAGTAGACTGAAATTCTTCTTATCCGTGGCATCCTCAATTGCCTCTTACTAGTAACACACATTAATCAAGACATGTCTTCTCAGGCGGAGCTGGAGTCCGCGCTGATTGGCCTCCTTCAGAACGACTACACGACGCGTATGCTCATCCCCACTTGTGGGAGGTTGATATGACAACCCTTCGCAGTTGCTGTCCTTACAGCAGTCGGATATGATTACAGTGAGTTGTGGGTTCTATTCTAACTTGTACAAGGATGTACTGACTTTCGCGTTGTTAGTCCTTACACTTTCAAATGAGGTATAATGCCGACTTCTCCCATACAGGCTTCTTCCTCGCTGATAATCTATGTAGATTGAATACATATGGGTCAGCAGACACTTGTCCGTGAAGGCGACACGTTGTTAATTAGACCACAGACCAAACCTTGGACATGGGTGTCAACGTTGTATCTTCTTGTGTGTCGAGATTCCCAGCCACCGTGACCAGCTTGCAGCAAGCTAACCATTGTTATAGGTTCGCTATGTTGGGTTTTACACACTTGCGTGAGTCTACGGTCGTTCGACATGTACCGGACACTTAGCCTATATGGTTCATCAGAGTTCCCGTCCTTCGTGAGTCTGGCGTTTTAAAAAACGTGATGTTGACTGAGCTGTGACCTCGCCCGAAGTGGGGAGTAGCTTCTTACCTGGTCCTGCAAAGGTATTTGTTCTCCGATCCCAGTTATTAATGAGCGTACTAAAATTTGTCTGCTTAGGCGTACGTATTTCTCTTACCGTCTCGGTGTGGGCCGTCCCAGAATAGCTGACATCTATTAAACAGCTGTGAGCACATTTCCCAACGCTTTCCTTGTATATCCTATTCATCCTTCCAAGGTCAAATACTCTACGGTATCAATGGATGGGCGTTCCTGTTATTTTTTGATGCGGCCAATTGTGAGTGCCGTGTAATTCATTTTGAGCAGTGTCAAACATTGATGGTGACTCTAGTCGTGATGATCCTCCGCGTATGGGTAATGTATAATCGATCGAGGCTAATCCTCGGTATTCTCCTTCTATTATATTCCGTGGAGTTTACCTCTACAGTCATCGCGGCCGTGGTTGGAAGCGACCCGAAAAACCTGCCAAGTATGTAGATACTAGCTCAACAAATAGTATACTGCATTAACCAGCTGTCCACCGCCATCCCTTATGGTCCGTCGCACAGCCGCTTTTATACAGATACTCAATTATTCCTTTTGCTTTGTGGATCCCACCCCACACACTTGGACGACAGTGGTATCCGTTTTGCAAATCGTGCATAGTGCAGCTGTGTGCACGCTCGCGATCGCCCAATTCGTGAGGCAGTCACTTCAAATGTACCGTGCGCAGAAGCAATGGCAAATCAATCGGTACATGAGCTTGCTCGTCCAGCAAGGCATCCTCTACTTCCTCGCGTATGTCCTCTCTTTGAGTTCGCAAATAAACCAATCGCGATTAACCAATCACGCTAACGGTAACTGTCCGTTACAGCATTTTCCTATTTACACTTATGAACGTGTTGGCTGCCGCGGGAAAGCTTGGGTCGGGGTTAGCGCAACTGATACTGTCGGTCATCGCGGAATTCGTGCCCATGTGGACTCTTATCCCTCGATTCATCATAAGCGTACGGGAGCTGTACGCACATGATGTACAAATTAGCCGTGGGGAAGGCATCGACACCGGATTCGGCTTGTCATCCGGCCGCAGCCCTGACGAGAAGGCGATGGTGTTTGCGGATGTTGAGCAGAACGAGGGGCCGGAGGACGTTGAGGAGACACGAAGGGACATCGAAGAGATTCCGAGGGACGTTGGCACAACTCCGAATCGACCATGATAGCTGGGCCAACGGCTGTGCTCTATATAGTGATGGCTCTTGGATGCTGATGACCATCATATATTTCTAACGATTGACACTAGGCCAAATTTATCTTGCATTGAAGGAACATGCACGAACCAGTCAGTCTTGCTTGCTTTCGAAAATCATACTCGAATCGTACGCAGTTGATCATGATGAAGTGATTGTCTCGTCGTTGGGTGTACGCCACGGCGACACAGACAAGACGCCGGCGAGCTAGATTGGACCAAAAACCCCAAGGAGGAAAAACGCGTAGAATGATGTTCTGTGGTTGCCAAACACTGGCTATGGATACCTCCTTTCTGCTGCTATCTATAGTGATCCGAGCAATCTGACAGGTATGTAGATACCACCCAATCTCAAAAAAATAAATGAGTTGCCATTCCAACTAATGTAATCCTTCCGCTACAGCGTTTTTCTGTATAGCCTCGTTGTCTTTTGAAAAGCCTCCAACGAGTGCATGGGAGGGGGATTTATTGTTCATCGTGGAATATGTACCCCTGTTTCTTCTAACCCCTCGATTCATCATCAGCGTTCGGAAGCTGTATGCGCGTGATATTCAGAGTAGACGTGGGGAAGGGATCGACACTGGGTTCGGTTTGTCGTCAGCCGGAGGCAGCGCTGACGGGACGGCGATGGTATTCGCCGATGCTGAGCAGAACGAGGGATTGGAGGATACCGATGGAGGTCATAACGAGTCGGTCAGAGTAGATAGACATGCGCGGTACTTTCCAGCCAGGCTGTTCTCCAAAGCGGTACCCCTGGCCTTCCAGCTTCACGCATCAAACGCGCACGCGTTTCAGTGTAGCAACGTCGAATTGGTGAAGTAGGATAGTGGCGAGTGATTCAAGTTGAATTTGTTGTAACCATGAGGCGAGGGAATGATAGCAGATGTCCACTCTTATACTTGCCAAAGTTCAGTGCGCTTTTTCATGGAACAGTTGATGGAGGGGTGGAAGCATTCTAATCTGTTTGAGCTCTGAGGCACGGGCGAAGAGACGACAGAATCTACAAGTGTCTTACAGCACACGCTTCGTAGTGTTCCCTGAGTGTGCTTTAGCCGAGATCTCGCCATGACCAAGGTATTCATCCTGACAGACCCGAATTTCGCTACGGCAGATGCGTCCTAGGAACTCGTGAACGCCGTGAAGGTTCATGGCGCGAGAGAAAAGAGGTCGGATCGCTAAAGGCCGTGCCAAACAGACAAGCCTTGACATTCAAGCTTCAAGGATAGCGTCGGGTCACGTTGTGCAATGCCGAAATGGAAGAACCTGTTGATTCCTAGGACGCTATGATGCGAGTTTCAAAGCTGCTCACACCTACACCTTGCCTACCCGGAAACTAGCAAGCGCGACGGAGCCGACTGTACTGTTGATGCGGGACGGCCTCAGCGATTGGTCAGCGAGACAGTGCCTCGTTCACCCAGGTTTCATCCAATAGCTGCTTCACATTCAATTTTTAGAATTTCTCTTTCTTGAGCAGCCACATCAATGCCACGACCCTTGGCCCCTGCAGGGTTTGTCACCATAGGTCCTGGAATTCACATTAGCCTCGCTCATATGATGAGTGCAGCGCCTCTGCAACTAAATGACTCGGCGCCAAAGTACGTTTGTTTGCACTCACACCTGCTACCTTGGCCCACAGTTGTTTCTTGCAGTGTAATCCTCATATTCGGTTGGAGTGCGTTGAGCAAATGATGTTCAAGTATGACCCGAATTAACCATTATAGCGTAAAGTGGGAGCGTTAACTCGCCATTTGCAACACTATTCGCGGAAATATGCCGCATTATACCCTCATGCTACCCAGATCATCGTGAAGTGTCCACCATCCTTTTTTTGGACCTCAGCACGGGGACAGGTGAAAAAGAAAACCTGCGCTCCATACGCACGCTCACTCGTCGTTGTAGCAAAGCCGACTCCTGCCTGTTGTAGAGGCCCTCGAGGGACTCGGTTGCCTCCCGTCCACCGAAAATTCCACCCAGGAGTCTATTCGTGTCCGTCCGCGCGTTCTCATACACTCATTTTCAAACGGTACGGAAGTCAGCCCTTGCAGTTCGCTTAACACACTCAGATACGTTAGATTAGGTGGAGGACTCCAACTGACGTCCCTTGGTCATCTATTGACATCCAAATACCCATTCATTCCACCCTCGGAACATCTCGTGAGCGCCCTCATCCTGGATTCGTCTCCAGCCATTGGCAATTTCCGTTCCATCGGCATGGCCTTCCGCATCGCCATCCGGAACCCTATCATCCGTTACTTGGCACTGGTTTTTGTTTCCCTTATGCATGCCATTCGCCTCTCTCTACAATCCGCTTTTGGAATGGATACGATGGGGACACGGTACCTTGAGGCGCTTTTCAACCCTCGTCTCCTCCCCTGGATGAACTCGCGGACACCTCGGCTCTACGTCTTTTCCAAGAAAGACGAACTGGTGCCGTGGCAAGGGGTCCATAAACATGCCAACGATGCGATCACTTTGGGTCTTAATGTCCGCTGTGAAGTATACGAAGAGAGCGCTCACGTCGCTCACATGCGTTTCGATCCCAAACGATACTGGGCATCCGTTCAAGAACTCTGGGAAATCGCTTATAGTGAAAATCAAGTGCAAACCATACAAACCACATAGGTGTCATGACGAATGCCAGAGCTTACACGCCACGCATTACAATCTTAGCAATGCCTGTGATATCCTCTGCGTCCATACTTTATAATACCTTGAGTCTCAATTACCACGCGCCCGTCATACGGCCTTTACATAGCTCACCACCTTCAACATCATAATTGATCAATCACCATCATCACAGCCTTGACGAGGGACGTCCAGCAGCCCACCGATTTTGGTCATATGACAAGGCATCCTGCGTGAACACGTGGACATTGTCGTGACCCTTCCGGTAACTGTGCGCAAGAACATTCATCACGCCAGGGGCCTATGTGCACCTAGGCGAGCTGGGAGTCCCCTTCAGGGTCGTGGCACCAATTTTTTGCGCTACACTCCGGATCGCACTCTGCTGGGGACGGATCTGATGACTCAATGATGGAGCAATCAAGCAAAATTTGCCCATCGGAGAGTGCGTGGGAACGGTCCAACGGCAACGGTACCCCGAGCCCAATGCAGCGCTAACACGTAACCCTGCGGACACATCATTCAATTGCTATGTGTCCGGGGAGACGACGCTCGCGACCGTGACATGAGTCATCTATCATGTGGTACCATGCTACTATGTACATGGTCGCGTGAGCTGGTCCAGATTCCGATGGAGGTGAGGATTTACTTACTGTAATGTTACTTAAATCATCACCTCCACTGCGATTAATGCTTCGTTAGCCGTGCGCTCGTACTGCGGTATCGATAACCACGGGATCCACAATCATACAATCCCGCCGACACCCAAGGACGCGTCACGGTCCAAATTGAAATATCTGATCTACCAATTAGCCAGAAGTACTCGGGTGTTTTAGCAACCGGGAACATCCGAGAAGGCCCCGGAAAAACTGATGGCGCCGACATCCCCGAATTCTCCCCCCCAGCATGGGACTAAGCACCCATTAGGTCTCCAGCTTCCCTGAGGGTGATGTCCGGGGGTAATGTTTCCTGTTGAATTCAGTCACAGGGTACCTGCGCAGCGTGCTTATCATACCCAAGTGGCACTACAGTGGCTGTCGCGAAGCCGAGTTAAGTACTATGGCCTGCACAACGTTTGCATGACAGAACGCAATTCTCAAAGTTCAAACGGGCGATGGTCGCAAATCGTTGGCTTTTGGGATTGATGTTATGAAACAGTTATCCCTGATCAAGGCACCTCAACCACCAATCCCATCGTGCGGCGATCAGAGCCCTAGTCGCTGAGGTGTTCTATCTCTGGCAACCAGATCTATCGAGCTGTCTGGCAACGTAATGACACTTGCCTGATTCGTGAGCACTGATTGGCTGACCCAGTACCAAAAGATGGGAAGTACCGGTACCATATTAGCCTAGAGTGACTGCGACACGTTTCGAGCAACTTTAATTGACAGGTGCCAGTTCAGCAAGATATAAACGGGCTAGTCTGCCCCTCGGAAGAGTGAGCACTCTCTCTTCCTGTTTACACCACTTACGATTGTCTCTCGGCACACTTTCATCAAGACCATGTCTTCTGCACTACAGTCCCTGCTGACTACCCTTCAACAGAATAACTACCTGAGTCGTACGCTCACCTTCACTCATGGGAGATTAGTGTCACAACTTTTTCGCAGTTGCAATCCTCACTGC
>JBBPJQ010001419.1:0-10492 GCA_038088795.1 Boletus rex-veris
GAATCCCCTGGCTTCGAAAGGCCAACCCAACCATCGATTGGGCTTGTCAAACCATCTCCATCCCCAACTCCACTGATGAATCCTCCAAACTCTACCAAACTCGCACCATGAATCAGAGATCCCACCAAATCTCTACACTTCCCCCTAGACCCCCTCGACACCTTAATGTCCATGCTGTCCATGACGCCCATCTCTACAAATATCTCAGATACAAAACCGAATCCCAGTTTTGTCAATGAGCTAAAGAGGCCTACTCCATCAACCATATTATCCACTGTGGTTCTCATTTCGCTCCCCTTGGATCCCCCATCATCGCAAAACTCACCAATGCCACTGAACTTGCCATGGCTGCCAAGAAAACCAAACCTACTGTTACCCTTCCTCCGGAATATGAACAATTCTCTTCGGTATTCTCCAAAGCAACCGCAGACCACCTTCCCCCTTCCCATTCCTACAATCACGAAATCAACCTCGACGACTCTTTCTCATCAAAAGTAGGAAAGATTTATCCCCTATCCCCTGATGAATAGAAGGTGACCGAAGCCTTCATCAACGAGAACCTCCACGCTGGAAAGATCTGACCTTTGAACTCTCCCCAAGCTGCTCCTTTCTTCTTCATTAACAAGAAGGATGGGAAACTTCATCCCTGTCAGGACTACCGATACCTCAACAAACATACTGTTCATGATGCTTACCCTCTCCCCTTGATCTCTGACCTTGTCGACAAACTTAAAGATGCCAAGGTCTTTACTAAGTTCAATGTACGATGGGGATACTGTTACGCTTGCCCCTTATTGCTGGATATCTCTTTTCCTCTTCTTGCTTGTCTAACTCGCTTGTCTTATCCATTGAACAGGACTTTATCTTATCAAGTCATGTGATCTTACCACACTCATCACATGTCTAGTCATGTGCTCGGTCACATGACCTTATCTTGCCTTATCTCGGCTGTGCTCCTCATGGCATCCTCGTGCTATTCCACTTGACTCACTTTCCTTATCGTCCAATAGCAATAGTCCCTCTTATCTCGGCAGTGCTTATCTTTGCCTCACCTCTAGTGCATGGTAACCAGTAAGCACACTACTTACTTCATATAGACATACACAGCATGGTCTGTGCACGGTTCCCAATAGTATAAGTACTTGTAGTTGTCGCACTTATACCTTAGTTTTGTTCTTTTGTTGTTTCCCTTGTATCCTCCTTTAGTCTTGATCATAGTCCCTAATCTATAAAGGCATTAACTTGTCTTCTCTTATTGACATCCCTCTTGCTGTCCTCATCGACACATCAGACATACTCATTGCAAGTGCCATATAGCTGTGAACTATAGCACAGACACTCGACAACAACCGACATATCATAGAAGGATATTTGGTCGTTTCAGATACAACAACGTTCAGATTAAGGATGGTCATCAATGGAAAGCGGCTTTCACTACTCACAAAGGCCTCTTCGAACCCCTCATAATGTTCTTCAGCCTTATGAATTCCCCAGCCACCTTCCAACAATTCATGAACAACTCCTTTTATGAGATAATCTCCAAAGGATGGCTTATCATATACATGGATGACCTTCTCATCTTCTCTCCCGATGAAGCCACGCACACTGAACGAACCAAACAAGTCCTTCAACGTATGGAAGAACTCGACCTCCACCTAAAACTAGAAAAATGCTCCTTTGCCATGAAAGAAGTCAACTACCTAGGAATGATCATCAAACCTGGACAGCTCGCTATGGACCCTGTCAAGCTCGATGGAATCACCAAATGGCCCACCCCAACCAAAGTCAAGGAAGTTCACTCATTCCTTGGCTTCACCAACTTCTACCAATAATTCATCCCTGACTATTCCACTGTTGCCCGTCCCCTCATTGACCTCACTAAGAAGAACTCTGGTTGGAACTGGACTACCACTTGCCAAAAGTCCTTTGACTCTCTTAAGGAGTTATTCCTCTCAAAACCGATTCTCCACCTCCCCGATCCCTCCACACCTTTCACCATCGCCACTGACGCCTTGAAACACGCCTCTGGTGCCATCCTTTTACAAACCGATGTCAATGGTGATTGGCATCCCTGCTCCTACCTTTCCACCTCGTTCTCTCCTGCAGAACGAAACTATGACATCTACGATCGAGAACTCCTAGCCATCATCTGTGCTCTCAAAACATGGTGTCACTACCTCCACAGCTCCCCTTCATCCATCCAGGTCTTCATGGATCATAAGAACCTCACCTACTTCCGCCAAGCCCAGAACCTTAACCACCACCAAGCATGATGGCTTCTGGATTTAGCAGACTTTGACCTCAAAATGATCCATGTCCCCAGCCGTCTTCTCGCCGGTCCTGACCCACTCTCCTGCTGCCCTGATCTCCACCCAGACACACCCGACAATGCTGGAACCATACTCCTCCCAGACTCCCTCTTCATCCATGTCATCAACGCTGCTCTGCATCGGAAGGTCTCATCCTCCTCCAAGGATGATCCCCTCGTTCTGAATGCATTGCATGCCCTTGATGGATCTGTGCCCCCTGCCTTCCGCTCCTGCTTGTCTGACTGGGCCTTCGATGAGGGTGTCCTCACCTATCAAGGCCATGTCTATGTTCCCCCCAACAAATTCCTCCGCCACTCCATTGTGACCCGCTGTCACAATCATGCTTCTGCAGGCTATCCCAGCTACCTAAAGACCCGGCAACTGGTTGCTGCTGAGTTTTGGTGGCCCAGCCTTATGCAGTTTGTCTGGAAATATGTCAAAGGCTGTTCTTCTTGCCAGCAAGCAAAAGCGAACACCCATCCCACGGTACCTTCAACTTCTCCAATCCGCTCCTCAGCCTCTCGTCCCTTCCAACAGATCTCTTGCGATCTGATCACCGATCTCCCCCCATCCACTGGCTTTGATTCCCTATTGGTTGTGGTCGACCACGGGCTTACAAAGGGGGTAATTCTCTGTCCCACTAAAAAAACCATCACCACTCAGGGTATCACTACCCTTTTCTTCCACAAAGTCTACAAACACTTTGGATTGTATGACAAGATCATCTCCAATCGCGGTCCCCAATTTGCTTCTGCCTTCGCAAAAGAACTTGGGAAGCTTCTCAATTACGACCTTGCCCTCTCTACCACCTATCACCCCCAAACTGATGGCGAAACAGAACATGTCAATCAAGAAGTCGAAACTTATCTACGCATCTACTGCGGAAATAACCCTAGTTCTTGGACCGAACACATGACTCATGCCAAATTCGCCCACAATCACCACACCCACTCTGTCACCAACCAATCTCTGTTCTATCTTATGATGGGATATGAACCCCATGCTCTTCCCTCCGTCCTCATTACCTCCAACATTCCCACTGTGGAAACCCATCTCAAAGACCTCACCACCACCAGAAACAAAGCCCTTGCTGCCCACAAACTCGCTCATCAAGTTATGGCTGCCCAAGGAAACAGAGGCTTCGTTCCCTTCACCAAAGGAGACAAAGTCTGGCTAGAAGCCAAAAACCTGAAACACCACTCTCCCACTCCAAATTTCAATCCGAAACGAGAAGGACCCTTTACCATCACAAAAGTTTTATCTCCCCTCACTTACCAACTCTGCCTACCGAAAACCTGGAAAATTCACCCCGTGTTCTACACTTCTCTCTTATCACCCTATCGTGAAAACAGCGTACACGGACCGAACTTCCCATCCCTACCACCTGACCTTATCCAAGGAGAAGAAGAATACAAAATCAAGAAGATCTTACGCCACCACAGACCTCTGTCTCACCACATGTTCTTGATCCGATGGAAAGGATACTCCGCCGAAGAAGACTCTTGGACTTCAGAACGGAACTTGAATAATGCCAAGTCCACTCTACTTGCTTATAAAAGACTCCACCCCTTCATCTTCCCTCCTCCATCCTTCCCATCATCATAAAAATGTCTTTCAACCAACTCTCAATCTCCACTGAATCTTCTGTCTCCATCTCTTCCACTCCTAACTCCCCCTCTTCCACCGTCGCTGAACCTGGATGGAACTCCTCCACTACCATTACCTATTACCCATCCAACATTCCCAGAACCACCACCATCTTGGAACTGATTACTCTCCCCGCTCCCATTCCTTCTGCACCCATCATATTCAAATCCCCTTCCCCAGAACCCCCTACCGAACCCGCTCCCGTTGTCACTGTAGATGTTCCTCTTTATGCCGTCAACATTAGATCTGGTGTCCCTTTCCCCCAATACATCCAAAACCTCTCTCACTATATGTTAGATTCCCGACTTGCCATTCCCCTTGAAGCCCATATGGACATGGACTCTGCATTCCTTGCCCTTTACCACGTGTACCTTCAGACCCAACGACTTTCCCTCATCACCAATGACTTCACTGCATTCAACACTGCTGCTCTGGATAGACAATGGGTTGCTTCCACTCAAGCAAACATCCTTGTGAACCTCCAGCATATCATGCACCAAATGCACTTCAGAGAGTTCCTTGTCAATGTTGATCGATATACCCTCAAACTCGCCACTGCCCAGATCTCCTCTGCCCAAGTCATTCCCCTTAACCATCCTGCGTTGAACACTGAAGTCACTCCCCCATCCACTCCCTCTGCATCGTCCTCCCCACTTTCCCCTGAGGAAATCACTATGTTGAATTGTGCTGAGGCATCCCACAACAACCGAACCACCCCCTTCTACGGTGCTTTAGAACGGCAACCACTCCTTCCCTCTGACCCACGCTATTCAACACTTGCTTCAATGTCATCGTCTTGGACATGTTCATCGCAACTGTCCTTTCTACCAGTGCCCTATTACTGGCTGTCACCAATGGGCTCCTGGACATGACCAGCATTCCTGTCACATGGTCACTCACTGCCCTTCTTTAGCCAACCAGCTTTCCTCCGTTGGCCCCACTCATACCCACAGTTCTCTGGCCAATCATCTATCTGATGGCCCTGTCCCCGCCCGCCACCTCATCCCATCTTCTACAAAGAGACGCTCTTCTTGTCGACAGTCTTCGTTGTTGTCTTCTGGTTCATCTCGTGGTTCTTCAGGTTGGTCTTACCAATCCACACATTCCTCCAGCTCTCGTCAAGCACTCCCAATTCCCCCTCATACCTATTCCCCAGAGTATGATGACGCACAGTATAATGATTGAAACGACCAAATATCCTTCTATGATATGTCGGTTGTTGTCGAGTGTCTGTGCTATAGTTCACAGCTATATGGCACTTGCAATGAGTATGTCTGATGTGTCGATGAGGATGGCAAGAGGGATGTCAATAAGAGAAGACAAGTTAATGCCTTTATAGATTTAGAGACTATGATCAAGACTAGAGGAGGATACAAGGGAAACAACAAAAGAACAAGACTAAGGTATAAGTGCGACAACTACAAGTACTTATACTATTGGAAACCGTGCACAGACCATGCTGTGTATGTCTATATGAAGTAAGTAGTGTGCTTACTGGTTACCATGCACTAGAGGTGAGGCAAAGATAAGCACTGCCGAGATAAGAGGGACTATTGCTATTGGACGATAAGGAAAGTGAGTCAAGTGGAATAGCACGAGGATGCCATGAGGAGCACAGCCAAGATAAGGCAAGATAAGGTCATGTGACCGAGCACGTGACTAGACATGTGATGAGTGTGGTAAGATCACGTGACTTGATAAGATAAAGTTCTGTTCAATGGATAAGACAAGCAAGTTAGACAAGCAAGAAGAGGAAAAGAGATATCCAGCAATAAGGGGCGAGCGTAACAATGATCCTATCACCGAGGAAGGTTACGCTAACATCACCAGATTCCCAGGTCTTTCTTACTCTAGTCTTTACCAGTAGTCTTTCAATGCTGTCTCAGATCTAGTTGGGGGGTAATGTTACAACTCATTCTTTATGTTCGATCCTCGCCTTGGGACTTTCTTTTCTTTTTGTTGCTGACTCATCCACATTCCATAAGACCTTATCGTCTTATCTCTTATCTCTTATCTCACTTGCTTCATCAGCGACTATCTTCCTTCATCTTCTATCATCTTCTATGCCTGCCCTAAACACTTGTACTTGGGTATATAAACCCTCAATACCAATACCTTGTACTCTTAGCTTAGATCTTCTTGAATCTACCTTGTCCTTGTTCTAAGACTCCTTTGAACCTTGAACCTTTGAACCTTTGAACCAGTTGCTCCCACTATTGAGTGGAGTGTCTTCCTTGGACTTTGTGCTACCATTAAGTGCATGCTTTACCTCTGAACTCTTTGAACCATCTTTCAAGGCTATGCTTATCCCTATCCAGGCCAAGCATAACAACCCCTCAACCTCATCTGCCTACTCAACAACCCCCTCAATATATCCCCATCAGACCAAAGGACGTACTTCTCACTCAATCCTTCCTCCGCCTTCTCTCCACTGTGGCAACAAGCTCTGTCGCCGTGTATCTTGCCATCTCTTCCAACACCCAATTTCACGCATCCCAACTCTGGTGTTGCTCGTTCCTCTGGGTATACCTCTTGAACTCAAGGGGGCCATCTTTAATGCTCTCACTGCCTTTTGCAAGCCTGGAGCGGGTGTTGTGGGTGTAGATATTTGCAAGAGTGTATGGACACTGATGGAGAGAGACGTGAAGCGTACATACCAGACAATTCCCACAGCGTCATAGAGACGACAAGAACAAGTGTGGCATCAAAGGAATCGTAGATCATCAAGATAGGAGGCCAGCTGGGCAAGCAGGTCGAGCCACACAACATCAAGCACAATTGGAGGCACCAAAACAATGTTGATGGCATCAGAGTGGATGGGGCACAAAGGAAATCAATGGTGCAACAGGCACACCACATTGTAAGCTGAAATAAGTCAGCACGAGCAGCACTGGTGGACGACAAGTGGCGCACTCAATCCATCTGTACCACTCGGCCAACATCCCAGACTGTGTTGTTGATGGTGAATCAAACCACGATCTGGCACCTTAGGCAGCAGATTTTGCATAGCCACAGGACCTTTCAGGTATCCATCCATGTAACAGTACAAATGATCTGTAAGGTCAAATCATCTGCCACCATCTGCTCCTAGAATCAGCCATTTTCAAATGTAATTCCAATATTTTCTACAATTATCGCCATGTTAATTTGAACATCTCTGATGCATTTTCAGATGGTTTTTAAAGATTTTAGAAGGGATTTGGGATGGTTATGGGATGGTTATGGGATAGTTCTGAGATGGTTTGGGGTGGTTTAGAAATAATTTTAGAATTGTTGAATCAAATCTATACTTTGTTTTTAATTATCTTATCACATGATTGTTTCAGGATGGTTTTCAGATGGTTTCAAGATGGTTACTGTGATAGATTAGCTCTAGTTGTGATCCTCCATCCAACCTCTGATTCATTCCCCCCAAATAGCCTCTATGTATATCTAAAACATATAACAAGCACAAGTGGCCAGGATCAAAGATGGTACAGATATCTTATATCCTCCTCCAGACCATTTTTTGCTCTGGAAAAGCCATAGCACTGCTGTAGGTGACTCACCAAGCTGTGTACATTCTGATAGCACCTATCCCCATGTATTCCACCACTCAGATCCCTTTCCACATCCAACATAATGTTTGCAGATTGTTTTTTTACTTGTTCAATGATAAGAGATCTACAATGATATCATGGATGGATGTTCAAAGAAACCATCTCAGCCTCTATTATACATTGTAACATATCCCCTGCTACCTTCCCAGGCTTATCAGATGAGAATTGAAGCATACAGGAGTCATTGAAACATTAGAAAAGCGTGGGAACCAAATGTGGCTGATAGGAGATTTACTGAAAAACATACAAAAGTTGTCATTATAGCTTCCACAATGGTCTGGAGAGTATTCTAACTATCTGGCCATATAGCTTGGATGCATAGGAACCTACTTTCACCATGTGCCTAGCTATCCTTTGCCACAAGACGTGCAAAATGCGAAATTGGATGTAGGATTTCTTATAGCACTATTGCTTAACTAAGTTAACTTCAAGAGTTGTGTGAAGTCTCCAACACAATTTTACATTTTGCACATCTTGTGGCAAAGGATAGCTAGGCACATAGTATACATAGGCTCTTAGGCACACTGGCCACATGTCCAGATAGTTAGAATACCTTTAGACCATTGTGGAAGCTATAATGACAACTTTTGTATGTTTTTCAGTAAATCTCCTATCAGCCACATTTGGTTCCCACGCTTTTCTAATGTTTCAATGACTCCTGTATGCTTCAATTCTCATCTGATAAGCCTGGGAAGGTAGCAGGGGATATGTAACAATGTATAATAGAGGCTGAGATGGTTTCTTTGAACATCCATCCATGGTATCATTGTAGATCTCTTATCATTGAACAAGTGAAAAAAACAATCTGCAAACATTATGTTGGTTGTGGAAAGGGATCTGAGTGGTGGAATACATAGGGGATAGATGCTATCAGAATGTACACAGCTTTGTGAGTCACCTGCAGCAGTGCTACTATGGCTTTTCCAGAGCAAAAGATGGTCTGGAGGAGGATATAAGATATCTGTACCATCTTTGATCCTGGCCACTTGTGCTTGCTATATGTTTTAGATATACATAGAGGCTATTTGAGGGGAATGAATCTGGGGTTGGATGGAGGATCACAACTAGAGCTAATCTATTACAGTAACCATCTTGAAACCATCTGAAAACCATCCTGAAACAATTTATGGTTATATTAAACACAATCATGTGATAAGATAATAAAAAACAAAATATAGATTTGATTCAACAATTCTAAAATTATTTCTAAACCACCATCCCAAACCCCTTCTAAAATCTTTAAAAACCATCTGAAAATGCAATCCTATTAGGGATGTTCAAATTAACATGGAAATATTTGTAGAAAACATTGGAATTACATTTGACAATGGCTGATTCTAGGGGCAGATGGTGGGGATGGTTTGACCACCCAAAAGGTCCTGTGGCTGTGCAAAATCTGGTGCCGAGTGGCGCGCTCGACCAAGGATTGCGTTCGTGCATAGTGAACAGGTAATCCTTTAAACGAATGACGCTGGGGCCGTGTCAGTCGAATGGGTCACAGTGTTATAAATACTACAGGAGACAATGTCGATGATGACGAAGAGCGTGCAGCCATACAGTATCACGTCGTGCAGTGTAACTCTATCGTTGGTCACCTCGGACTGGTCTTTGTCATGGGTCTTCACGGGTTGTGCATTATGGGCGTCGAATCCTCTTTGCGCTTCTTCTTGCCTCCTTTCGCCTTTGTCCAGTTGGGTGTTCCCTTCTCTTTTCCTTTCTTACTCTTCTTCACCGTTTTCTCGACCTCGGGACTTTCGTCGTCGACAAGGAGTTCTTGCATCGCCGGCACGATCCAAGCATCGAGATCAAGACCTTCTGGAATAGGTACGCTCACCTGGGCAGCCTGTGCGACGGGCCTAAGTTCATACGACGATACCAGGGGCCGAATCAGATACAAGCTTTTCGGGAAACTCGGCTCAGCGACGGGATCAAAACTAGAGACCAATGCATCCGACGAGCATTTTCTCCTCTCGGTCGATACGCTGCCAAGTTGTACTTGATGGACGTAAACAGTTGGAGAATGTTTGCAGCCTATGGAGTGTTCATCTTTCGGAGAGGGACTAACGACGTACAACTTACCCGCTCCTGTACTTCAATGTGTGGGCTGGAGACAAATTCTTCCATTTGCTCGATCATGGTTTCCACAGCGCTCTTGACCTTTTCCAAGAGGTCATTTGTCCACTGTTGAGCAGCTTCAGAGGAGAAGAGGTGCAACCACCAAGCACAACACGCACTCACAAAACTCTCCGCATATCCATGCAGCAGCCCATAGAACCCCGGAGCAACTCCCCGGCTCGCCCGCATTCAACAATAATGTCTCATCAGAGAGGACCTTGACCATCAACTTGACAGCGTAAGCGCGTACTGCCCTCACGCGACCAACAACATCCACCAATTGATCATGAATGTGTGCGCCAATGTCCACGTTCGAGATATATGCAAGGTCGACAAGGACAGAGAGATACCACTCGAAGTCGACCACATTATCGTAGGTCGAACTGGAGCACATTGAGATGATACGCTGCGAGAGGACGAGACGGTATGTGGGAGACTGCGAGGGAGCCGAAGGGACTTTCGGTGGTATGGAAGGAACGACATGTTGAGACAGTGATTGAACTGCCGAAGGAAGAGATGGGCCTTCAGGTTGAACAAGATGAGAGAGGAGCTGCTGGACGATGGATTGTAAGTTGTGTCGAGTCACCTGCGTTGTGTGAGGATACGTTTGGAATATGCAGACGCGAAATCGGCTCACAAGAGCTGTCACGAGATCAAGAGCTCACATTCGGATACTAATGTCTTCGTCGTCGACGCTAGCAAGAATTGTATCCTGATGTTCCGCGACTAATTCCGGATGTGTAGGTACTATTTTGACCATTGCAAGGAGTGCGATGTACTTGACTGCTCGGTCGGACGATCAGTAAGTGCACGGGATGTTTA
>JBBPJQ010001420.1:0-10484 GCA_038088795.1 Boletus rex-veris
CAACAGGTATTTCAACATCTTCATTAGCAACCTGGCATCTGAAGAAAATTAGTATGGACTCTGAACACATCTTCTGAACTTGCACACTTACTTTTTGATTGTTATCAGCTGGTTCTTTGTCATGTATTTCCACTTTGAATCTGCAACTGGTGTTGAAGGTGGTTGGTGGTCCTAAAGATGGGGAGTAGGCAGAAAGAGATTCATAAGGCAGTATACAGGATCTGGAATCAAAGCATCAGAGCAAGGAAGAGGTGCAAGGGTGGGGTCAGCCTGAAGGGTACAAAACAGGGACATAATGTAGTTGTAGTCTATTTTTTGCACGAACAAGAGCTCATGAGTATATACAAGGAAGGTAATGAATGCAGAGGGCAGAGTATCAGGTAATACTGTGGTTGAAATATATATTTTCTTCTACAATACATCTTCATCTGCCATGTTTGCTGTGTCAATCCATGGCAGTGAACCACAAACAAGATAAATGAGAAGGTAGGTGAGGGATTCCAGGTTGTCACAATTGCTGAGATAACAACCCAAGTGGTTATTAATTAATGTAAAGGGAGATAAGGTGATGGGGCCAGTGTGGTCACAGAAGGGAATGTGTGCATATATTTGAGGGTCCCTTATAATATAACAAGGCAAGACTAAAGTCGAAAAGGTGAAGTTCATTGACTAGGTCATGACCAACAGGTCCAATAAGAACATTCTATGGGCTTAAGGTTCCATAGATGTAGCTATAAGAATGGACAGAATAAAGGGACTGTATCTGTTAACATTAATAAGGGCAATATTGAGGATTGATGAACTTATCAGTTGCTCTGCAACAAGAGTGACAGCGTTTAGTGAGAAAGATTTGACATATGATATGAAAACATCACATAACATCGGACCCAAATGGTCAAAGACAATAATGTCATGTATGGACTCAGTGTCATATTCCATTCCAACCCCTATTTGGTCACCTCCATATATCTTGATACATCTCTGACCAACTCCACTAAAGCTCCTTGAACCAACTCCCTTAGGAATTCATCTCCTCCTCTAGGAGTTTGTCTCCTTTCTTAAGATATTGTCCCATCCATAGAGTTGTATCTCTGGACTTGTACCTCTATTAATCCCCTTTTATTCTAGTCTGCATTCTACATGTCAGTTTATACAGCCTGTTCCGGCTATGTTCTGCCTTTGTCCTCAGTCCTATATACATTGCCTTCACCTAGTAGTTTCAGACTTCAGATCTCTAGCATATATAAACTCCTATATTTCTCTGTCATATCTTCAGTATGAATATTAACTAAGTCACCTCCTGTAACACACAGCGTAGTGTTGATGAGCTGTGATACGATACGGGTCGAAGAGCATAGCGTTGACAAGAAGTAGTATGACGAATGAGTAGGAATGAAGTCTATCTTCGAGATGATGCAAAGACTCGATGATCTCTCTATCCTGGAACAACGCAGGACTCGAGGTCACTAGGAACTAACACTGATATTGCATAGAACTAGCTTAGGGAAATACAGGCAAGAAGTACGAGACTATATATATGGTAGGCCCCTGATCCGTGCGAGAGATGGAATAGGAAATAAGGAAGCAGAAGCCCGAAGGGATTCCATTCCGCAACGCGGAGATGCAGTCCCACAGCGGATCGAGATCTGATGCGCTGCATCATTGGAATACTATCTCGGCCATCAGAGAAGTCTGAAGATAAGTGATGGCTGACGGAAGAGCGAAAGGAATCTAAATATAGCACGAGGATCAGGAGAGCCATGTGAGTCAAAGGGGAAAGAGATTGAGAAATGAGATCTGACTAGCTGGAGGACGACTCCAGTACGAATACAACTCCGTAGAGTGAGCGAGATGTGAGACAAGCGAACGATAAGTGAAAGAAAATCGTAGCCCCCTTGTTAAACCGTAACAATACCCCCTTCCTAGCGTTGAAGCACCTGCAAGACACCTTAGTCTAGATCACCCTCATTGACTTCATAGTCAGTGGGATTGTAGTTGTCGGTGGGGTTATGATGAACGAGACAATTCTCATCACAGTGGCCGAGTTCTCCGCAGAGAAGTCAGCGGTGATGAGGGCAATAGGTCTGGATGTGACCTGGAGCGGTGGTGTGGCAGAAGGGGCACTCGTAGTGTGGGCAATCGGGGCGAATGTGCCCCCGTTGCTGACAGACAAAGCAGCAGGAAAGAGCGGGTTTGGGAGTCGGGAAGCGGTCAGTGTCTATAGGGTTGTGCAAGGACCCAGGCGATAGCGAGGGCGTTGCTGCAGCATCCTTGTTATAGTGGCTGGAGGAGGGGAAAGGAGTGGCCTTGCGAGGATGTCGGCCGCCTCACGCTGAAGCTGCTCCCAAAGTTCTGCATGTGGATGAGGGTAGTCCGAAGACGATCGTGGCAGTCCGTTGCTTATCGAGTTTACGAGTACACTTGGAGGGTGTTGGAGTGGTAGGTCACTCCCGGGCAGGGAGAATGATATCATCGGGGGGAGGTGTGTTATCTCCGAGTAAGGGGACTGTGGAGAGGAAGGCTGAAACCTCAGTGGTGGTAGTGGGCCTCTCAGAAAGATTTCCAGAGCCAGCACTCGCGCCAAGTCCTCCAGTAGGCTCTGAATCTCCGCAGGGGGTAGGAGTGCGAGCAGTGGGCATTGGAGCTGGGACGGGGATCGGGGTACAGGAGCAGGAAGATTTTCCTGCGGAGGTGGTGGAGTCGTCTGCCCAGAGATCTTTGGGGTAGTCTCTGGCCCAGGGGTCCGCGTCCCAGGGATGGTTGGGTTCATCGTTGAGGTAGTATCGACAGAGATTGGCAGGTAAGGTGCTGATGATGGGTCGAAGAATGTGGAGGACCAACAGTCCTGGAAGTCATGGATGATGTCAGTGAATCCATGATCGGATAGAGTGTCAAGGACTGCGTCTTGACACTCATGGATGGCCTGCTCCATGGCCGAGGCGTAGACGGGCAGAGTCCCATGGGGGAGGAGCTGAGTGTGGATGGTGTGAGCAGTGGCATATGTGTGAAAGAGCTCCACCAAAGATTTGAGTACCGGTTGATCTCGGTATATGGGAAGAGCTCCGAAAGCAAGGGCGGCAGCGGCGTTCTCAAGGACTGAAGAATAGAGGATTCGTCGATTTCTAGCAGGGAGTCTGTGTACGCGAATGGGGAGCTGGAGCGGGAGGACATTGGACATGGGCAAGTGACGATGAGGAGCGAGGGCTCGACTTTTAAAGCAATTTCGACTAAGGGTGGTGATGGTTTATGAGGAAGGGAAGGCGATTGGATCCCTGGCCTTATATTCCTTGAGGAGATCCTGTGCATGTCCAAGATTGGTCTCGGGTTCCCAGGTGTTTTCGGAAGACGGATAGCCTTTCCACGAAACAAGGTAGTGGCGGCGTCGAGCGGAACCCCAATGGGAGAGGATTTGATCTTTCAAATTCCTCTTCCCCATCTATAAAGTCCGGCAGAAGCAGAACAAAGTTGGGTCCGTGTTCCACAGTTTCCCGATAGGGAGTCAGAAGTGATGTGTGAAAGGCGTTGTGAATTTTCCAGGTGCGTGGTAGTTGGAGTTTGTACGAAACGGGCGATATGACTTGTGTGATTTCAAATGGGCCTTCCTGACGAGGGGCAAGTTTGCGAGAGGGGTAGCAGAGTCTCAGGTTGTGGCCCTCAAGCCATACCTTATCTCTGACTTTCCAGGGTTTGAAGCGCGAGGTGACTCGTTTGTGCATATATCGTTGTGCCTTTTCATGGGCAGCAGTAGCTTCCTTGCAAGCCTCCTCGAGGTCTCCAAGGTGTTTTTCCAGAGCAGGCAAGAAGGTGGTGTTTCCGAGTGATGGATAGGCCCTCGGCTCAAATCCCATCATGAGAGAAAACGGAGTCTTTCCCATTACCGAATGAATGGAGGAGTTGTGGCAGAACTCCACCATTGGTAATAGATCCGACCATCGGGTGGCGTCCCCTTGGCAGAAGATCCGAAGATAGGTTTCTAGTTCTTGATTGACCCATTCCGTTTCTCCGTCTGTTTGAGGGTGATAAGTGGAAGAAAGGAGCGGATCATACTGCAAGAGTCTCGCCAGTTCTAGAGCGAAGGCAGAGGCAAACTGTGGACTGCGGTCCGAGATAACCTTGTTGTGGAGTCCAAATCAGGGAAAGACTTTTTCGAAGAATAGTTGTGCGACGCCCTTGGCATCTGCGCTTTTGTGAGTAGGGGTGAAAATTACCCCCTTTGTAAGGCCATGGTCGACCACGACCATAACCGAATCATATCCGTGTGACGGCGGCAAGTCCGTGATAAGATCAACTGAGAGACATTGGAAGGGGCAAGTAGAAGCCACCGGCATTGGTGTGAGGGGAGGAACAGTAGGATGGGTGTTGACTTTGTTGGCCTGACAAACGGCACAGCCTTGAATGAAGCAGCGCATGTAAGCAGTGAGTCCAGGCCACCAATAGTCACGTTGTACCATGTTAATGGTCTGGTAGTAACCGCCATGGCCGCCCACAGGAGAGCCATGGACAATGTGAAGAAGGTCGTTCCGGTGGGCTTCAGGCACATAGGCCCGATTTTTGAAGTATAAGATGGAGTCTTCATATCACCAGTCATGAATAGAGGAGCGAGGGATTCCGGAAGTGCTGCCATGCAGCTGCTTCAACTGGTCAATCACGAAAGAGTCCGATTCTGTAGACCACTTGATGGCTCCGCGGAGGTCGGCGTCTATTTTCCTTAAGAAGAGTTCTCCCAGTAGGAGGACCACGTTGGCATTATCCTTCGAGGTGTCCGTCTCATCCTGGCGAGAAAGTGCATCCACGGGGCCCATGTTGGCGCTGGGTACGTGTTGAAACAGAAGGTCATAGTCCTGTAACATCAATAGCCATCTAGCTTGCCGCCTAGAGAGCTGTCTGGGGTCCTTGAAGTAGCACAGATTCTTGTGGTCTGTGAGCACAGTTACGGGCTGGTCAGTTCCGGTGAGGTAGTGGTGCCACTCCTCAAGGGTGCGGAGAACTGCGAGAAGTTCCCAATCATAGATGTCGTAGTTATGTTCTGCTGGAGAGAACGTCTTGGAGGAGTAACAGCATGGGTGCATGTCACCGTTGCTGTCTTTTTGCATGAGTACCCCCCCTGTGGCGGTCAGGGAGGCATTGGTCATGACGAAGAATGGTTTGGAAATATCCAGCATGGTCAATACCAGTTGAGAAGTGAAGGCCTGACGGAGGAAATTGAAAGCCTCTTGTTGCACGTGCATCCAGGACCACGGCTGCCCTTTCTTAGTAAGATCCAAGATCGGCCAAGCAAGTTCCAAGAAGTTGGGAATGAACTTGCGGTAGAAGTTGCAGAATCTGATGAACGAATGGACTGCACATACTGATTTGGGGGATTCCCAGTTGTTGATTGCCAAGAGCTTGGTTGGATCCATTTTGATAATACCTTCACGAATGACCATACCAAGGAATTCAACTTTGTCGGCATCGAACGTGCATTTCTCCAATTTGAGACCAAGTTTGTTGTCCCGCAGGCATTCTAAAACTCGTCTTGTCCTTTCGTGATGCTCCTTGAGATCCTTGGAGTGGATCAGCATGTCATCCATATAAATGATTAACCACCCTTCTGCTACCATATCCTTGAAAATGAAGTCCATAAACGACTGAAAAGTCACCAGACTGTTGCAAAGGCCGAAAAACATGATGAGAGGCTCGAAGAGGCCGAAGGGCGTTATGAACGCCACCTTCCAGGCGTCTTTGGTCTTGATCTGGATGTTGTTATAGCCCCAGTGAATATCCATCTTTGTGAAGTGCTTGGATCCTTTGAGCTGATCCATCAAATCGCCTATGAGAGGGAGCAGGTAGGCGTTTTTTTTGACAGTATGCTCATTGAGATACTGATAGTCCTGGCACGGACGAAGATTACCGTCCTTCTTTGAGACGAAGAAGAACGGGGATGCCATGGGGGAGTTGGAAGGTCGTATACATCCGGCCTTCATATGTTCATCAATAAAATCTTTACATGCCTCTTGCTCCTTGGAATTGAGCGGGTAGGCCTTGGCAACCTTGGGTTTGAAGGAATTGTCTAGATCTATGCCATGATTGAACGTCCTGTAAGGCGGAAGGGGTCCGTCGTCCCTCTTTTGGAAGACGTCCTCGAAGTTTGAGAATTCCCGCGGGAGCTCGACTTTAGTCTTCTTCGCATCCTGAGCCTGGGCAAGCGAAGTTGAGATTGTTGTTTTATGAATGGAAGGTCCGGTTGGCTCGTCTTCATCGTCATCCTCCTCACAGTCTATGAGTGCTGGTATCTCTTCCCGCTGTGCGGTTGGTTCTGCGTCAGGTACCTTCAGGTGAAGCCGAGTGGTCCTTTTCCACTGGTCCTGGTCAATGTTACGGCGCCACCACGCGCCATGATGTCTCCGTAATTTCTCCACCTGGCATTTGCAATTGAAATATGTGATGGTGTGACTGAGGGCCGCCAAGTCCTCATGTCCACCGGTTCGAAGTGTGGTCGGATCTGTGTCAGATTCTTGTGAGGTCGGTTCCTCATCAGCCATATGCACAAATCCTGTACTCCAGTCTATCTCTGGATTGCATTCGCGGAGCCATGGTAGCCCGAGGATGTTGTTGTCCTTGCCACAGTCAATAACAAGGAAGTCCCAGAGTTTGGTCATTTCTCCGATGCGTAGTACGATTGTTGCCTTTTTTCGGATAAGGCCATTTTGATTGGGGGTGCCGTCTACGTTGCTCGCCCGCAGGGGAGTTTTGAGTTGTGTGGTGGGAATGTCGCAAGCCACCACAGTAGCATAGTCAATGAAGCATCCAGTTGCCCCACTGTTGATGAGGGCTTTTGTTTCAACGATTTTAAATGTGGTGTTGTTCGGGGGATAAAGAATGACGGGAATGGTGATTGATGATGATGAATTCCCCAACACAAACACTGGCGAACATCTAAGTGAAAAATTCTTGGCAGGCAGCAGCGTCGATCCACTCCTGCCATCTAAAAATCCTGCTGCAAGGTCAGTTCCTTGTCAGTCTGCATGGTTGGTTCCGTGACAGAAGATCTCCCTAGTCCCCTCACTGCTCTTACTACCTTTATTCCTTGTTTGACTGTTTTCCTATGAGCAGACTCTTGAAGAGAGGGTTGTGGTCCAGACCCCAGGCTAAGACCCCTAGCCGTAGTCACTTCCGCCTCAAGCTGTGGATCGGGTCCCATTGTGAACGTTTGACCTTTCAGAGATAGGTCCTCCTCTGGGGTAGTACTCCAGAGGTCCACCGGCGCGATAGTGGAAAATCGATTTGTCCATGGTCCAGACTGTACTGCACTGACTCGTGGTGCAGCCCTGGTTGCTTCCTTTTGGCACTCTTGGTATGAGGCCGATCGTACCGCAGCCATGGCTTGGTAGCCTTCCTCCTCCTCTGCAGACGTGTGGCCCTCCTTGAAAGCCGTTTTGAGGATCTTAATCGCGGTGCCTTTCTCATCGCTACTGAGTCTCTCCAGGTAGGATGCTATCTCGTCATCTTCCTCCGTGGTGGTGGTGGTGGCTCTTGTCCTCTGTTGAGGAGTTCGATATGGACATGCGGACTGTCCAGAAGATGTGTTCAGGCAAGGACGTGGTGCACGGTCGGTTCCATGTCGTGAGTGGTTGGACTACCTACAGCTAACCTGATGGCATATAAAGTATTGGTTTTTCCGCATATACTCAGTGTGCTGAGTCGGCAACAGATGTATGGCATCTACGTCCATGGCATACGGGTCACAGGGTGAGGGTTGAGAGACTGCGGGACCGGGGATATGGGCAAGTCCATGGTGCAAGTTTCCTATGCGCCTAAGCTGCTGTTGGAACTGTCCAGCTTTGGCAATCCAGGCCTTGTAGTCTTTAGGGATGTTCTCGCAAGAGAGCACCATGGTTGCGAGACGGGTGCTAAGACCGTTGATGAACCACTTGATAAGAGCATTGGGGTCGGTGATTCCTGACTTCTCAGCTAGCAGTTGGAATGTGGAGGCATACATGTTGAATCCGTCTCTGTCCCGGTTGGAAATCTGCCATAGCTTTGATAAGTTGGTCCTAGCCTTGGCGGCTATGTTGTAAGGTGAGAATGTTGACTTGAATGCCTCCATAATCTTTTGGAAGGTCTTTTCATCATTCCCGATCTCAGGATTTGCGAGTTTCATCAGCCATCCTTTGCTAAAGGTCTTTCCACAGCCCCTGCTGACTTTGTTCAAGAAAGTAAGGGACTTAGTCGTATCCGTGAATATTCCTGCATTGATAAGGAAGTAGGCTTTCATCGATAGGAGCCATCTGTTGGCGTCCTCTGGCTCTCCAGAGAAGTCTTCCAGAAGCCCGGCCTTGATTTCTGACACCATGTCAGAGTTGTTGTTATCTTTGGGGGAGTCGGGTCTGCACGAGGACCGGTTGGTTCCAGTTCTAAGTTGTGAACTACAGTGGGGGGTTCCTTGTTGTCAGGGACGATAGGAGAGGGTGGTGATTCTCGTTCGGCTGTGAGAAGGAAGTCGGCAGGTCTTCCTAATCTCCGGTTCTCACATGCTAATTCACATTGACGTTCCCTGTAGAAGCGGGTTGATTCCGGTGGTGTGAATCGGTCTGGTTCATAGAGGAAGTAGTGGTGATTTGGCGGGAGTAAGTGGATCCAGGGAAGTGGCAAAGACGTGGGGGTAGAGGAGAGTGATCGTTCCACAGTAGTGGATAGTGCTGATGAGGCGATCCACAAGGGACTAGGGTCACGCTCGGGAGAGGGTGAGGGCGGTCTGAAGAGGCCTCGGCGAGATATGATGAGGGAGGGGTGTGTCCTCTACACAAAGGTAGGGATAAGGGGAAAAGCTAGTTCTTTTGTAACACACAGCATAGTGTTGACAAGCTGTGATACAATACAGGTCGAAGAGCATAGCGTCGACAAGAAGTAGTATGACAAATGAATAGGAACGAAGTCTATCTTCGAGACGATGCAAAGACTTGATGATCTCTCTATCCTGGAACAATGCAGGACTCGAGGTCACTAGGAACTAACACTGATATTGTGTAGAACTAGCTTAGAGAAATACAGGCAAGAAGTACGAGACTATATATATGGTAGGCCCCTGATCCGTGCGAGAGATGGAATAGGAAATAAGGAAGCAGAAGCCCGAAGGGATTCTGTTCCACAACGCAGAGATGCAGTCCCGCAGTGGATCGAGATCTGATGCGCCACATCATTGGAATACTATCTCGGCCATCAGAGAAGTCTGAAGATAAGTGATGGCCGATGGAAGAGCAAAAGGAATCTAAATATAGCATGAGGATCAGGAGAGCCATGTGAGTCAAAGGGGAAAGAGATTGAGGAATGAGATCTGACTAGCTGGAGGACGACTCCAGTATGAATACAACTCCGTAGAGTGAGTGAGACATGAGACAAGTGAACAATAAGTGAAAGAAAATCGTAGCCCCCTTGTTAAACCATAACACCTCCTTTCACGTCTGACTTCCCTTTCCATCTTCCTCTACTCTGAAATACAAGGACTGTGAGCTTGGCATGGGTGCGACACATAAGTCCTGCACCAATATCCTCACCTCTCTGTACCTCCATACCTTTGCATCTCCGCAACTCTGTTGACATTCAGTCAAACCTCCATTCCTCCTTACCCCTATTCCCTTCAGATCTCTGTTAGACTTGAACCCAGAGGATCTGGACTTGACACTCAGTTCCCATCCAAAGTACAGTAGGAATACCATGGAAACCCTGAAGTTGATTAAGGACAAGGTGCTTGTGTTTCAACAGATTTGATTTTGACCTGTTAGACCATGGCCAACCTTGATCAGTATGACATGGTCATTGTCAACAAGGTCGACTACTTGCAAAAGTGAGTCTATGACTTGATTCAGTTTATGAGAATTTGTTATGGTTTAGTAAGAGGGCTACACTTTTCTTTCACTTTTTGTTCACTCACCTTATCATCTTGTTCACTCTATGAAGTTGTATTCATAGCAGAGTCATCCTCTGCATACTTAGATGCACTTTCCTGATCTCTTTCCTCTTTGGCTCATATGGCTCCTCTGATCTGTTCCCTATTAGATTCCTTTCACTCTTCCATTGGCCATCAGTCTTCCTTCAGACTTCTCCTGATGGCCAAGATAGTAATTGCAATACTGTACTAATACAACCCTAGGTTCATTGACTTAACAAAAAATCAGACTGATTATACCCTGATCTCTTATCAGAGCACATTAGCAAGGAGTTTTTTTCTCATTTGTGACATGTGATGAACCTAAGGTCGTTAGATTGACTGTGGATGCTGCACACTGAGTCATGTTTACAGTGGCTTAAAAAACTGTCCCAATGTTTGCATGTTTTTCACTAAACACAATAACCCCCAATACCCCCTAACCCCCACCCCAACATATGAGTGTATGGAATAATGTACTTACTCTTGGCCTTCTATGGGCCCAAGGTTCAAGTGATTTGAATAAGATTCGATGAAATGGCAGCCATTTCAAAATGACAACTCATTGGGACAGTTTTTT
>JBBPJQ010001421.1:0-10480 GCA_038088795.1 Boletus rex-veris
ATTTTCGCCACTGATTTTTGACTGAAAATGAGTTCCTAAGTCTTTTAATTTCAGTGGAAAAATACCATGAAATTCAGAGTGCATCGATGCCGGTTCAGTGGATTTTTTTCCAGTGATTTTCACATCAATATCCTTTGATCCCCCGGTCAATACACTCTGAATTCGCCACTGAAATTCACAGATTTTACTTCCTACAGTGAATACATTTAGTCCGTTGGCAGATCAACTCTGGGATGAAGAATTTCAACATCGCCTACAGCCGCTTCTTGATCACACCTCTGCCGACATGCAGTCTCGCCGGTTGTTGTGGATTGAAGCACTAGCAATCGCACAGGAGTAACCCTCGGCATTACAATTTTTTCTTCCAAGTACACAGTTCATGTTTCATGGAAGGAGATGATACGGCGCGGGATGGAGACCTTAGGTCAGACGAGATAGCCCTTTGTGAGGGCGCGGGACCAAGGGATTAATTATTTGTCCCAGCTCTAGCACTGATGGAAGTGAATCGACTTATAATCAGCAACCATGTCACTGATGCTATTGTAATCAGTGACACCGCCACTGGTGTTGCTGTCACGTCATTTCAGTGACATGTTGCTGTCACTGATAGTCAGTCCTGCTTGTGACTTGTCACTGAGTTTCAGTGGCAGTCATAGCATCACTTTTAATCATACAAAGTAAAGACATGCTCTCATCACGCTTGAATCCCCCACTCGCTTCGTCTGCATGTCGCCTTCTTTGGTGTCTGAGATCTTGACATCATGTTCAATGTCTTGCTCCCTTGGCACTGCAGCACTGCTGACAGCCTTCCCGACCCAATGCGAGACCATCGTCCCAATGGGGGACTGGGGAGGGAGAAGGCATGTCACCATTGTCACTGAGTCGTCATTCAAGCTTTCGTTGTGAGGCAGAAGAGGTGGTGGTGAAGGGTGGGTGCCAATGGAGCAACGTGGGAAGTTGCGTTGCATTTTCAGACTCCGATTTATCTCGCTTATCTCGCTACCACCACCATCATACATCCCACTCATTCTGAGCCTTCCTCATCACCTCAAGCCCACCAGATAAGTGATATATATCTATCGAGTATCCAAGATGGTCTCAATGAATTTACAGATTCGGAGACTGGTTCGTGGGGTGGATTCAATTGCAGGGGAGCGGATGTAGCAGCTTATGTAATCAGCCACCACATAAGTACTGCTCTTTGCCCTTCTCACCCACCATCACATCTCTCCCATGGCACAAGGGGGACTTGAAGGCCAATGCCACGACGACAACGACAATACAGTGCCATCGAGCACACCGACATGATGTACGATATGTGAACAACATGACACAACATGATGAGGATCTGTTGATGCAACCATGCAACAACAATGACGATGCGCATGCCATCATCCCCGCACCACCGCAAGTAGCTAATGCCTCCCCCACCGCATGACAACAACAACACACACTCCAACTGCTGTGACGATAGAGCTACCATTGTAGGTTCATACACTGTCTGTATACCAGTTGTAGTACAATGCACATCCTGTCATTGTCAACATCATGTAGCATCTGTCATAGTGTGTAATGCATTCCAATGATTTGCCTGCTAGTGAATCTGTTACAACTTGTCTTTTATTTCATCTTTGTCTTCATCTCTCACTTGTACTCCTACGTTCGATCCTCGCTTGGGACTTTCATTTCTTTTTGTCACTGACTCATCCACATTCCACGAGGCCTTATCACCTTATCTCTTATCTCTTATCTCACTTGCTTCGTCAGTGACTAACTTCCTCCATATTCCATGATCTTCTATGCCTACCCTTAACTGTTGTACTGAGGTATATAAACCCTCGCTATCGATACCTTGTACTTTAGCTTAGATCTCCTTGAATTTATCTTGACCTTGTTCTAAGACTCCTTCAAGCATCTGCCTTGTCGCCTTTGAACCTTGAACCCTTGAACCCTTGAACCAGTCGCTCCCACTGTTGAGTGGAGTATCATCCTCGGACTTCGTGCTACCATTAAGTGCACGCTTTACCTCATACCCCTTCGAACCATCTTTCAAGGCTACACTTGTCTCTATCCGGGCCAAGCGTAACAAAAGATCTAAGCTACTCTTCACGGCTACCATCGCCGTAGTTCTGCACCACCATTGCTCGATGACCCAGACTCCCCCCTTCCCTGTGGGGTTTACCTCGAAACTTTGAAACCTCTGAAACCTCTGAACCCTCGTCTGACGACGAGAACTCCTCCCCTGACCCAGATGTTGTCCTACCTTCCCAACAGGAAGATGACGACACCCTTGACCTCTCCCACCAACTCTCCACTTCCCTCTCCATCCCTCATACCGCCACTCCCCCTTCTCCCACTCCCATCGCCTTAACTGGACGTATCTTCGGACCCCCTCCCGCCCCACCTGTCCCACCACCGCATACTCCCATGACGACCAAACCTGTAGAACTCTGCCTTGGAAACCCTGAACCCTTTGATGGATCCCCTGACATAGCCAACGAATGGCTAAACACTGTCCGTTTCTATCTCCATGTAAACACGTCCATCTATGACACCGATGAGAAAAAGATCACCTATATCCTATCTCATATGACCAAAGGCTCCGCCCTAGTCTGGGCGAACACCTTCAGGCAACAGGCTGTCTCTGCAACAGCCATCACCTTTGGAACCGTTACTACCTTTGTAGACTCCTTCAATAAATCCTTTGTTCTGAAGGACACCATCACCAATGCCATCTCATGGCTGACCACCACCCGGATGTTTCCCCACCCAAAGAAACGAGGAGAATACCTCCCCTCCCTCGCAGCTTATACTGCCAGCTTCAGAAGCAATGCCTCTCTGGCAAAAATCACCGATGAAAATGTCCTGATCGGATTCTACTCCACTGGACTCTCTGACCCGTTGATGAAACAGATTTACTCCATGGACACCCCCCCCACCAAGATTACTGAGTGGTATGAGAAGGCTATGCACTTCCAAACCCAGTTTGAACGGGCTAAAGAAGTCTCTCGTCTTCATACCAGAGGATCCCAAAACTCCTACCGCTCCTACTCCACCCCCGCTCCCATCCCTGCCAAAGACCCCAACGCTATGGACGTCAACGCCGTCTACGTCACCAAGCTCACCCCCGAGGAGCGAAAGCGATGCATTGAGAAGGGACTCTGCTTCCACTGCCGAAAGAACGGACATCTCAGTAATGAATGTCCGCACTTCTCCTCTAAAGGACAGAAAGGAAAACGAGTCCAGAAAGTCTCTGCCGATGAAGATCTCCCCAAGTTGAAAGAAACCGAGGACAATGACGATGAAGAAGAGACTACTGTATGAAAGGTACACTTCTCTTGGGATTTTTGAAACAGAGAACTCGTTCGACGCAAGTCTCTCCTTCTCTTACATGCGCTCCTGTACTTGTATCCTCCTCTTCGAAAGCAATGAAACTCCCTATTCAACTTATCGATCCGGAGCGCACTACTAAAGTCATTGATGCCCGCGCCCTAGTGGATAGTGGTGCAGATATGTCCTGCATAGACTGGAACTTCGTCCGAAAACACAAGCTCCCCACCGAGAAACTCCCTGAACCAATCATCGTTAGAAACATTGACCAATCCACGAACAAAAATGGAACTATCCGCTTCACCTCCACTTTGTTCATCGACATTGAAGGAATCGCTCACAAGATCCTCTTTTATGTTATGCACTGCAGAAACGAAAACGTCATCCTAGAAATCCCTTGGCTTCGAAAAGCTAACCCAACCATCGATTGGGCACGCCAAACCATCTCTATTCCCGACTCCACTGACGAATCCTCTGAACTCTACCAAACCCGCATCATGAATCAACGAACCCACCGAGTCGCCGAACTTCCCCCTCGTCCCCCTCGACACCTCAACATCCACACGGTCCACAATGCCCATCTCTACGAGTACCTCGGATACGAAACTGAATCCCAGTTTTGTCAACAAGCTAAAGAAGCTTACTCCATTAACTGCATCATTCGCTGCAGCTTCCGCTTCGCCCCCCTCAGATCCCCCATCATTGCCAAACTCACCAATGCCACTGAACTCGCCATGGCTGCCGAGAAAGCCAAACCTACCATTACTCTTCCCCCAGAATACGAACAATTCGCTTCGGTATTCTCGAAAGAAACCGCCGACCATCTCCCTCCTTCCCGCCCCTATGATCATGAGATCAATCTCGATGACTCCTTCATACCTAAAGTGGGGAAGATTTATCCCCTCTCCCCTGACGAACAGAAAGCAACTGAAGCTTTCATTGACGAGAACCTCCATGCCGGGAAAATCCAACCATCGAACTCCCCCCAAGCCGCCCCCTTCTTTTTTGTTAACAAAAAGGATGGGAAACTCTGTCCTTGTCAAGACTATCAATATCTCAACAAACATACTGTTCACAATGCTTACCCCCTTCCCCTGATCTCCGACCTTGTCGACAAACTCAAAGACACTAAGGTCTTTACCAAGTTTGATGTACAATGGGGATACAACAACATCCGAATCAAGGATGGTCATCAATGGAAAGCAGCTTTCACTACTCACAAAGGCCTCTTCGAACCCCTTGTCATGTTCTTCGGCCTTATGAACTCCCCAGCTACCTTTCAACGATTCATGAACGACTCCTTCCAAGAGATGATCTCCGAAGGATGGCTCATTATCTACATGGATGACCTCCTCATCTTCTCCCCCAACGAAGCCACGCACACTGAACGTACCAAACGGGTTCTTCAACGCATGGAAGAACTCAACCTCCACCTAAAACTTGAGAAATGCTCCTTCGCTGTGAAAGAAGTTGACTATCTAGGAATGATCATCAAACCCAGACAACTCGCTATGGACCCTGTCAAGCTCGATGGAATCGCCAAATGGCCTACCCCAACTAAAGTCAAGGAAGTTCGCTCATTCCTTGGCTTTGCCAACTTCTACCGACGATTCATCCCCGACTATTCCACTGTCGCTCGTCCCCTCATCGACCTCACTAAGAAGAACTCCAGTTGGAACTGGACCACCACTTGTCAAAAATCCTTTGACTCTCTGAAAGAGCTGTTCCTCTCGAAACCGGTCCTCCATCTCCCTGATCCCTCCGCACCCTTCGCCATCGCTACTGATGCCTCGAAGCATGCTTCTGGTGCTATTCTTTTACAGACAGATGTCAACGGCGACTGGCACCCCTGCTCCTACCTTTCTACTTCATTCTCCCCTGCAGAACGAAACTACGACATCTATGACTGAGAACTTCTTGCCATTATCCATGCCCTCAAGGCATGGCAACACTATCTCCACGGCTCACCCTTTCCCATCCAAGTCTTCACGGATCATAAGAACCTTACATATTTCCGCCAGGCCCAGAACCTTAACCGCCGCCAAGCACGGTGGCTTCTCGACCTAGCGGACTTTGACCTCAAAATGATCCATGTTCCCGGCCACCTTCTTGCCGGTCCCGACGCTCTCTCCCGCTGCCCTGATCTCCACCCAGACACACCTGACAATGCCGGAACAGTACTCCTCCTGGACTCCCTCTTCATCCGTGTCATCGACGCTGCTTTGCATTGGAAGGTCTCATCCTCCTCGAAGGATGATCCCCTCGTTCTGAATGCTTTGCATGCTCTTGACGGATCTGTACCCCCTGCCTTCCATTCCTGCTTATCGGACTGGGCCTTCAACGAAGGCATCCTTACCTATCAAGGCCGCGTCTATGTTCCCCCCAATGAATCCCTCCGCCGATCCATTGTCACCCGCTGTCATGACCATGCCTCTGCCGGCCATCCCGGCTACCTGAAAACCCGACAACTAGTTGCTGCTGAGTTTTGGTGGCCTGGCCTTGCGCAGTTTGTTTGGAAATACGTTGAAGGCTGTTCTTCTTGCCAGCAGGCAAAAGTGAACACCCATCCCACGGTGCCTTCGACTTCTCCGATCCGCTCCTCTGCTTCCCACCCCTTCCAGCAGATCTCCTGTGATCTAATCACTGATCTTCCCCCATCTGCTGGCTTTGATTCCTTATTGGTTGTGGTCGACCACGGGCTTACGAAGAGGGTAATTCTCTGCCCCACTAAGAAAACTGTCACCGCTCAGGGTATCGCTACCCTTTTCTTCCACAAAGTCTACAAACGCTTTGGATTGTACGACAAGATTATCTCCGACCGTGGCCCCCAATTCGCTTCTGCCTTCACAAAAGAACTTGGGAAGCTTCTCAACTACGACCTTGCCCTCTCTACTGCCTATCACCCCCAAACAGATGGCGAAACAGAACGTGTTAATCAAGAAGTCGAAACCTATCTATGCATCTACTGTGGAAATAACCCTGCTTCTTGGACCGAACACATGACTCATGCCGAATTCGCCCACAATCACCACACCCACTCCGTTACCAACCAATCTCCATTCTATCTCATGATGGGATATGAACCCTGCGCCCTTCCCTCTGTCCTCACTTCCTCTGACATTCCCGCTGTGGAATCCCATCTCAAAGACCTCACCGCCGCTAGAAATGAAGCCCTTGCTGCCCACAAACTCGCCCACCAAGTTATGGCTGCCCGAGGAAACAGAGGCTTCATTCCCTTTGCCAAAGGAGACAAAGTCTGGCTAGAAGCCAGGAACCTGAAACGCTGCTCTCCCACTCCAAAGTTCAATCCGAAACGAGAAGGACCCTTTACCATCATGAAAGTCCTATCTCCCCTCACCTACCAACTCCACTTACTGAAAACCTGGAAAATCCATCCCATGTTTCATGCTTCTCTCTTATCACCCTATCACGAAAACAGCGTACACGGCCCGAATTTCCCATCTCCACCACCTGACCTTATCCAAGGAGAAGAAGAGTACGAGATCGAGAAGATCTTACACCACTGCGGACCTCCGTCTCGCCACATGTTCTTGATCCGATGGAGAGGATACTCCGCCGAAGAAGATTCCTGGACCCCAGAATGGAACTTGAATAATGCCAAGTCCGCTCTACTTGCGTATAAAAGACTCCACCCCTCTGTCTTCCCTCCCGTATCCCCTCTATCGTAAAACATGTCGTTCGAACAACTCTCCATCTCTACCGAATCCTCCATCTCCGTTTCTTCTACTCCTGATTCCCCCTCTTCCACCATCGCTGAACCTGGATGGAACACCTCCGCCACTGTCACCTATTACCCATCCAATATCCCTGGAACCACCACCATCCTAGAGCTGATTACTCTCCCCGCTCCCATTCTGATCACGCCCATCACGTTCAAGTCTCCTTCCCCAGAACCTTCCACCATACCCACTCCCATTGTTGCCATAGACGTTCCCCTTTATGCCAACAACATTAGATCTGGTGTCCCTTCCCCCCAGTACATACGAAACCTTTCCCATTATATGTTAGATTCCCGTCTTGCCATTCCCCTCGAGGCCCATATGGACATGGACTCCGCATTCCTAGCCCTCTACCAGGCATACCTTCAGGCTCAACGACTCTCCCTCGTTACCAACGATTTCACTGTGTTCAATACCCCGGCTTTAGATAGGCAATGGGTCACCTCCACTCAGGCAAACATCATTCGATGCCTCCAACGTGTCATGTACCAGATGCGCTTCAGAGAGTTCCTCATGGACATTGATCGATACACCATAGAGCTCGCTGCCCAGCACATTGCCTCTGCCCAAACCATTCCCTTAAACCATCCCGCATTGACCACTGAAATCTCTCCCCCATCCACTCCTTCTGCGTCGTTGTCCCCACTTTCCCCTGAGGAAATCACCATGCTGAATCGCGCTGAAGCATTCCACAACAACCGAACCACCCCCTTCTATGGCGCTTTAGAGCGACAACCACTTCTTCCCTCTGACCCACACTATCCCGACACCTGCTTTCAGTGTCATCGTCTCGGACATGTTCGTCGCAACTGTCCCTTCTATCAATGTCCCATTACTGGCTGTCGCCAATGGGCTCCCAGACATGATCAGCACTCCTGTCACATGCGTACTCGTCGCCCTTCTCTAGCCAACCGCCTCTCTTCTGCTGGTCCCATTCGTACTCACGGTTCCTTGGCCAACCGTTTGTCTGATGGTCCTGCCCCCGCCCGCCACTTTATCCCATCCTCTACAGAGAGACGCTCCCCTCGTCGACAGTCCTCATCATCATCTTCTGGTTCTTCTCGTGGTTCTTCGAACCGGTCTTACTGGTCTGCACGTTCTTCCAGCTCTTGCCGCGCACTCCTGATTCCCCCTCCTCGCACATACTCCCCAGAGTATGACGACACACAATATGACGACCCCATCACTGAAGAAGGATATACCAACATTACTGGTTCCCCAGGTCCCTCTTACTCCAGCATTTACTAGTAGTCTTTCAACACTGTCTCAGATCTAGTAAGGGGGTAATGTTACAACTTGTCTTTTATTTCATCTTCGTCTTTGTCTCTCACTTGTACTCCTACGTTCGATTCTCGCTTGGGACTTTCATTTCTTTTCGTCGCTGACTCATCCACATTCCACGAGGCCTTATCGCCTTATCTCTTATCTCTTATCTCACTTGCTTCATCAGTGACTAACTTCCTCCATATTCCATGACCTTCTATGCCTACCCTTAACTGTTGTACTGAGGTATATAAACCCTCGCTATCGATACCTTGTACTTTAGCTTAGATCTCCTTGAACCTATCTTGACCTTGTTCTAAGACTCCTTCGAGCATCCGCCTCATCACCTTTGAACCTTGAACCCTTGAACCCTTGAACCAGTTGCTCCCACTGTTGAGTGGAGTGTCATCCTCGGACTTCGTGCTACCATTAAGTGCACGCTTTACCTCGTACCCCTTCGAACCATCTTTCAAGGCTACGCTTGTCTCTATCCGGGCCAAGCATAACACCAAGCTTACTATCAAGCTCTTCGTTCCATTCCCGACCGGATTGTTTTAATCCATATAGGGTCTTTGTTAAGTGGCATAGCCAAGATGTGCCGTCGGCATAGCCCTCGGGTTGATCCATATATATACGCTCTTTGAGCTTTCCATTTAGGTAAGCCCCCTTAACGTCCATTTGTTGGATTTCCCAATTTTTGGCTACAGCTAACGCCAATATTGCACGGATTGTCTCGAGGCATACCACAGATGAGAACGTCTCATTATAGTCCATACCAGGTATCTGGCTGAACCCTCTGGCCACTAGACAGGCCTTATACTTTTGTAAGATTCCATCTTTGTCATATTTTCTGACAAAGACCCATTTATTTGAAATAGGTTTTCTATCCTCAGGAGGGTCTGCGAGCTCCCAAGTACCCATGCGTCGCAGCGTTTCAAGCTCGGTCTGAATGGCTTTCTCCCATTCAGGCCACTCAGGTGAGCACATCGCTTCTTTGAGCGTTTTCAGGTCTTTACTGCTTACATTTGTTTCAGTAAAGGCAGTATAAACTGCTGCAGCTGCTGTTGACACTGATTTTATGCGATCAGGGTCGTCGTCATTCTCGTCGTCATCTTCATCAGTTTGGGTTAGACCAGGTACATCATCTTTATCCTGATCTCCCATATCTGATGTCTGATGTGTATTTTCATTGTCAGTCACTGTCCTGTTGTATTGCGTCTGATCGGGCATGTTGGACGAAGGTATGCCCATCATCTCATCCTTCTGACACTTGTTACTGTTCTTTACAGACGGAAGTATTGTCCTCTCGTCTCACTGACTTGGGCTAGGCATTTCAGGTGCATTATCCCCTTTTTGTCGCTTACTAACTCTCTTTTCAGCATCATTAGTCAGTTTCCGTTTTGTTCCTGCTGTCTCCCATGTGCTGGATGAAGGTTTGTCAAGTCCTTCATCCTCCCCCTCAAACCGTTGTTTGGCGGGAGGTGCTGTCACGGTAATTGGCCAGCAGTATTCACGACTGACTTTTACTGTCTTTTTCAAGTGGTCATAGTACTTTATTGCCTTTGGACCATCTTGATACCCAACGAAGGTAAATTTTCGTGCCTTTGGTTCCAGCTTGGACGGATTTAGTTCCTGATTGAGAATCCAAACAGGAGATCCAAATTCCTGCACAAACGAGATGTCAGGACGCTTCCCAGACCATTTCCCATGCGGTGTTCCATCTGGAACGGCTTTCGTATAAGCCCGGTTTTGAACATATGTGGCATGCATCATTGCCTCAGGCCACAACTCATTCAGTAAGTCACGCGCGAACAGCATCAAGTGTGATAGCTCAACGACAGTTTTATTCCAGCGCTCTGCAACACCGTTCTGTTCTGGCATATATGGTGCAGTCGTCTGGATCTCAATACCACGATCCAGGCACCAGGTCCGCAAGTCCTTATTGATGTACTCGTGTCCATTGTCCGCTCGTATGGCCTTCGGTGCAAACGAATACTGACGCTCGATATATGCCAGATATTGTTTCACCTTAGCAGGTGTCTCATCTTTTGACTTCATGAAACTAATTGTACAGTTTCGAGTTGTGTCGTCAATAAACGACACATAATACCAGTAACCTTGCGGAGAAGTTATCTGCGCAGGTCCCC
>JBBPJQ010001422.1:0-10472 GCA_038088795.1 Boletus rex-veris
ACAGGGGAATGAGACGTCCTTTCTTTGGGGTGAACGTGTCTTTCATATCAATGGCGTGATCCCATGGTTTCCGTATCGGCATGCGCTCTGATTCTCCTTTATGGAATACTTTTAAATACTTGTGGAATACTTTTGGCACGAGTTCCTCTGCTGATTCTTTCTTAGGAGTAGGCTTATCTAAAGCCGTGCATACTGCGTAAGCGAGATATGCATTTTCTTCTTCTTCTTTGTCAGCATGTCGTAAGAATGATTCCTTATCTTGAAGGAAGGAGCATGAACATGGGCATCACATCATCTTGACCATGCCTTTGGTCCAGTCTATATTAGGATTATGCTTCTTTAGCCATGAGAAGCCTAGGATTATTTGATTCTTGTCAAGATCTGTGATTTCGGCTGTGACACGTTCTCTGTGTCCTTGGTAATCAATAACGACTTCTGCGGAATGTGTGATATTTCCAGTGGAATTCTTGGTTCCGTTGACATTAAATACAGGTATGGGGTTGCGGAGTGGCGTCAGGGGTAACTGATGTCTCTGAGCCCAGTCGGGATCTATGAATATGACATTTGCTCCACTATTGAGCAGAGCTTCTGTGGTGATGAAATTCTTGGTGCGAGAGGGAGCGACTCGGATGGTCATACAGATCTCCTTCTGCAGATTTGTGCTTCATACACACGCTTCTTCCGGGATTTGGATATCGGAGTTTGGAAGTAAATTAAGCACAGGTGTGAAGCCCCTGCCGAGCTCCACTAAGGGAGGCCCACTTGGCATTAATGATGACTCATTGTCCAATTCGTCAGACTCTTCACCAGCCAGTGGCAAATACCTATTGTCGTCAGATAAATTAAACCTTACCTTCTTTGTATCTGCATGAACACCCGGTTTGTTCATGTGGCTTTCCCTTTTCCCTTCTTGGATTTGGTATCTTTGAGGTCGAAGAAGTATGCTTTCATCTCGTCATAGGACATGCCGCGGACAACCTGGTCCGGGCCTGATGACTCATCCCATGAGGTGGTGCCTTCTTCTTCGATTCCTCTGGCCTTGCAGCCTCCTTGTTGACAATCTTTCTTGTGTCCTCCTCCAAGCCATTTGCATTGCGGGCATGCGAGTTTGGGCTTGGGACAGTCTTTGACAAAGTGACTTCCTCCACAGTTGTAGCATTTTCTTGGAGTGTTAGACGTCGAGGATCTGTGCTCAAAGGCATCTATGTCAGAAGCTGATTAACTGCTTCCTTGTGCCTATCTCTCGGATCTTTGCGAGATAAGTGAGGACTGTAGTGGGACGTGGTCCTTCCAGTAGGATTTTGTCAATTATCGAGCATTGGACATTATACTCAATAAGCTCAACCAGATGAGTTGGGTCCATGCCTGCTTGTGGTTCATATCTTTGGAAGTCGATGATCCAATCATTTATGGGCATCGATTCCGTTTGCTTTAGGGCACATAGTTTTTGTCTGGCCCATTCCTGTTGGTTAACGGAGCGGAAGAGGGCTTCGATCTCTTCCTCTAACTCTGTCCACGTGTAGGTACCGCTGGTTAATAGGCAATCTATTCTTGTGCGGGCAAAGCCGCCTGCCTTTTGTCCTTCAAGGTGTGATAGCACAGCTACTACTGCCTTGTGTGAACCTGGTGGGAATATGGTGGTGTTTTCGGCAATCCATGCCTTCATCTTAGTCCACCATTCTTCGAACTTCCCCTTAGACCCATTATAGTTTCCAGGGTCTTGGAACACTTTGCTCATTTTGGGCGTTGTACTGCCTCCAGTTCCTGCTGCGGGGATAGCCGCGAGCTGGGTTCTGAGCATGTTGATTTCATTTAGACATGTGTTGATATGTGCGATGTGACCGTGTCGTTCATTAGAGAAGTAATTGAACATGGCAAGAAGGTCATTTGTTACTTGTGGGTCAAGTCCTCCATTGAGGAGATTGGTTTTGAACACTGTGCAAGCAAAAGACATGATATTGTATTACTTCAAATAGGAAGAGGGGGGTTTGGTACTCGTAAATGGTGTATTCTTGGTGCCGCTGTGTGTGGTGCTAAGGTAGGGGTCCTCTTGACCTTGTAACACCTGTCCTTTGCTCTGAGGCGAGGTGTTTCTTGGATCTCGTCTTCAAACTGCCAAAGGATTCTTTCCTTCTCATCTCTCCACCTTGTGGCTGCTGGCCAAACCTTTCTCTGTCATGGTTGGCAGGGTCTCTCGTACAGAGTGGGTGCTCTTTCCCTAATCCGTTCCCTTTTAACTCTGTCTACTAGCCCGTCTATGAGCCACTCGACAACTCTCTCCAGCATGAATAAGGGCACTAGTGCCACTGGGATCTGCTGGAGTGCTGGGGGGTTGTACTCGTTCGGGTCATAGCTTCCACTGTTGACCAAGGGGGCGAGGAGAGTGACTGGCACTTCCTGTAGACTCTCGTAATCCGAAAGGGCGAGAGATGGGGGTGTTGGGCTTCCTGGTGCTTGTGCCGGTCCCGCTTCTTCTGCTTCTGGTGTTGGAGGGTAAACTAAATCTAATGACCTGTTGGCCGACCCGAACCACTCCTGAACCTCTGATATGTGCTCGTTGGGTACGAGCGCCAATCCTTCTACCGCTGAGACATAAGTATAAGCCACAGACACTAGAAAGATGTCTTGAGTTCCGTAAAGCGCGTTGTATCCCCTTGAACATACTGGAGGGTTCAATACAAACGTGAGAGTATGGTGGGTGGTAGGAAACGTCTTGGATACTTCGGCGATCTGCTCGACAGTTGTCCACAAGCAAGGTAGCGATGAAAATGTAGTCTTGTTCTAGTGAAACAACCCTAAAGGACTCACACTTAAGTGAAGCCTTCATGCTAGGTCGCTTGCACAGAGAAAAAGACGAAGAGATGAGAAGTAGAGTTGCCTGTAGGGGAAACTCCAAGAGAACAAGACTAGTGTTCTCTGGCGCTGAATTGGGGTTTATATAGTAAGTACAGGTGTGCATGGACTGTGCTGTGCTACTGCTATATATAGTAAATATGCTGGACACTGGGTCACGTGATATACCTGTGTACATAGCCCAGCATGCATGATGTGCATGTGTGTGGCAGCATGAGGCTGCAGTGCAGATCTAATGTGAGTGAGAAGCATGGATGTGGGAGATTAGATATGCATGTGTGAATAGAAGTGGTAGAGTGGTGATGAAAGAAATGCATGTGAATGTGTGAAAGGAATAGATAGGGTTGAGAATGAAAGAAAATTGATAAGTCCATATATGCTTGAGTAGCAGTCGTAACAGAATGCCCGCAACTCCGGCACAGGTAAACCTTTCCATTCTGCTCACTCTGACTTCATACTCACTTTGAGCTTTGATAGATACTCCCCTCGAGGTCAATGACAGTCTTCTCACTTCTGATGTGGACTCCGAAGATTACAACCTCGCTGGAACCCCTGATATTCCCGTATCTGTCACCCCTCCTGCTCCGACACCTGCATCCACCCCCATCCCTCCCGATGCCACCACGGCTCAGGAACCCACACTCATCCCAGGCACTCTAATGCCTGTGTTGACCCCCATCCCTGGCCCTCCCAACGCTCTCACCTCTCAGCATCAGCAACCAATGCCCACCCCAGGCTTTCCTGCCACTATTGTGGCTGTTGACCTCACTGGTCCTCACCACCTTTGGATCCCCAGCACGCTCACTGTGGACGGTTGCTGCCAACAGATATACAACCATTTCCTTTATGACATCCCTCACGAAGAGGAGACAGGACAGTTGTACCTCATCACCCGGGGCCGCCATGTTGGCATTTTCGTGTCATGGTCAGTTCCTCTCCCTTTCCTGGTTAACATATGCATGATATGCAATCTAACAAATGGCACAGGGCTCATACATCGCCTTATGTTACTGGTGTCTCCTTTGTGACATGCTTGAAGGTGAATTCCCTTGACGAAGGAATCACGTGCATGATGGAAGCCATTGACTTGAAGGAGGCTCGTTGGCTCACATAGCTTAGTTGTCCTCATAACAATGTAGCTGAATCAGTATAAATGAATTTCTTGGTTGCTCTTCTCTTTGATTGGATCCCAATGAGTTAATCGGGTGCATTAGATCATCAGAGACGTTCAATTGTTTGGTCCCTTGATTGAAAATTTGAATGGAATCACCCGAGAATACACATGCACCTGACTAGCTTCTCTACCCACTCCTCGTTGCTTCTCTCATGGCATGGCGCTTGCCAGGCCTCATGTGTCCAAGCATGCTTGGTGGTTCGTCATGTCAACACACTGCAAGGGGAAGACAGTACTCTTCATCTCATCCCCGTTCCCTGCCTCCTCAAGCTCTCTCTCAACCCTAGAGCTTATCGCCTTACCCATTTGCACCACCCCTTCACTGCAGCAAGTCCAATGTCTGCGTGTGGTGGCCTCCCAGTGGCGAGCATCTCATCCCCATTGCCTGCCTCCTTGAGCTCTCTCAACCCTAGAGCTTATCACCTTGCCCATTTGTGCCACCCCTTCACCACAGCAAGTCCGATGTCTGCGCACGGTGGCCTCCCAGTGGCGATGTGGCTCCCAGACGGAAGCAGGGCTCATTTGGTGCAATGCAATCATACACCCTTTGAAGCATGTCGGGTCCCTTGTGGTTGTTCACTTGACCCTCTCCCGAATGCACTCTGTGGCGACACTCTAATCTGCACAATATGATCTTCTGTGCTGGCGAGTCATGACTGCATCAGCACATCCCTCAAACAGCATGTGAGATGGGTCAGGCTTCCACGGCCTCTGTTGAGGATCTTCCATGTCTTTGCAATGGTGCATGTTCCTTGTTGTCATTCCACTGCTTATGCTCAATTCTTTGTTGTTGACCCACCACCACAACAGCGAATCCTTCGAACACCATCCCTGATGAGGGCAGCCTTCGAGCCTCTGCAGTGGCCTCGCTTCCCTGCTGCCTGTGCTTTCTGGCCACTCTTTGATGTTGCCACTCCAGCTTGCTCTGGCCCTTCTTTCTAGGTTGTACGTGTGCCACGACCCGCCTTGTTCAATGACTACACTGGCATGCCCTTGTTCTTCCACCTGCAGACATAAGCTGGAACATGCGTGCACATTTCCCTGCCCACGACCTTGCGTCAGTGTCTCTATTTTTTTTTGCACCTTGCTCATTACTTTGTGCCCACTCAACCCCCTTGCTGTCCACAGCATCTATGGCCCGCGCCACTCAGTGCCGCTCAAAGATGCCCATCATCACGCCCCCAGTCATCCTGAACACTTATCTCCCACCTGCCAATGCACTGGTGACTGCACTCACCCATGCCACCCGCCACCGCTCAAAGACACCAGGATTCCCTGTCACTAAGGCCACTGAGGCCCCAGTGATGCTTCCCATGGTCAATGAGAACCTCATGGGCGAGCAGATAGGTGGGGGACACTGTCGACAAATCACCCCACCCCCAATGGAGACCCCTATGAAGTTACGACCTCGCATCAAGCACACCAAACGCGCCACAGGGGTGATCCAACAGGCTGAACACTACAGAGTGCAACTTGCCAGGCCTGACCCCATCTCTCCCTCCTGCGAGGTTGCTCTTGATCCTGCTGATGTCATGCCAACAGACATGTCACCATCCCCCCCCTTTGAGGATGGAGATGTTGTAGCCAACAGGCCCCTCGATGATGCAGCTCATGGCGCCCCCCCCATCCCTGCTCAATCTGAGCCTGAGCCCTTCACCCCTCACTCTCCTTCGCCATCACATGCAGTGCCAGAAAACCATCACAATAACTACATACCCCCACTGTTGCCATCTCCTGTGGTGTCAGAACATGCAGCAGGTGACACGGTCATTGACCCTGTCTTGCTGGCAGAGTCTCAGTCAATGCAGCAAACATGTTACCGTAGTGGGTGTGCTTCGCCTGCCTCTTCCCTCCCTGCCACTCAGCCCTCTTTGACTGCAATACATCACCATGCCAATGCCTCATCCACCCAGCCATTGTTGCCCATCACACGTGTCATTCCACCAACCCCCCATGCTGGCAAGCATGCTCAAAAGGACAGTGCGGATCAAGCCATCATCCTCCACACTGAGGAAGGTGACGAGATGCAGGCTGGCCCTGATGGTGATGTGCCTTCGACTCCAACTTCTAGGCGATGCTCGGCCAGGGTGACTGCCCTGCTGAATGAGGGCTGTGAGGAGCTTGAATGCGTGCTCATGAATGTGATGGCACAGACCTCCCTCACTGCCCGTCAAATAATGGATGGGTGGCACAAAAGCCACAGCTGTTCCATCAATGGGACTAACCACTGGAACTTATATGCAAGATACCTGGCCAAGAATGAAGAGCAGGAGCGAAGGAGACTTGGACTCCCCACCAATGCTTCAAGTAAGTCTGGCCTGCAGTGTAAATTTGCCTTCTCTCACTAGCTTCCAGTCACACCGCAAGTCCGTGGTCAGCTCTATACAAGGTTCAAGGAGGACAACAATGAGTGGCAAGAGATTCTGGAGGTTCATGAGATGCTCGATCTCACTGACTCGGCTCAGCAAACGTTAGCGCAGCGTGCGAACTCGTTTAACAAATTGCGCAGGAAGGTGACTAACTTGGTGAGCACACTGACCCCAGCCATAATCACAGGCTGATATGCAGGGCAGCTTGAGATGGCCTTGGCCAAGCATGGCTTTGAGAGTGCTGTTGTGATGTGTGGCAACACCATCAACCAAGATGCCTTGCTCGGATTCATGCATGAAAGTCCTGGAGCCAAGAACTTCTTCAAGATGCGATGCCATGCAGACGAAAACACTCTGATGGGACATCTCAAGGCGCATGTATAGTGAGTGGTCATTGGATTGCTCGCATGGGAGATTGACTTGAATATGTCTGCATCAACAGCAATGAGGTCTCATTGGAGTTAGTGAATGAAGAATTCCCTGATGGGAACAATGAGCAAATTGAGGCCAGAGATGTACAGGCTCCTCATGGAAAGGGGACAGTTGCTAAGCTGTCACCGTCACCAGTGCCTGAGACAGACACTGTCATCATCGTCAACAATGACATGTTTCCCTTCATCAAGGCGTCGCTAATGATGCTGATCGGTGAGCATGCACATCCATTGCATATCTCTCACATCTGACCTTGCACCATAGTGCACGTGGAGGGGGATGTCTCAAAGTTCAAACCAGGAAACTTCCCCCAGACCTCTGTGCCAGCCATCCTTTCAAGCCAGGGCTTGGTGATGCAAGGCTGGCCTGCATCGGTCTCAATGCCAGGTGACTATGGCGGGACCAGCAAGGCAAAAGGCATCACCATTCTCAAGAAGGCTGAGCAGCTCGCCCTGTGTAGCACGCTAGAGAGCAAGGAAATTATGATCAAAAAGATCCATGAACCAATTGAAAAAAGTGTGTATCTGATTCTTGTCATGGTCAAACTGATTCCAATCAAGTACAGGGGCGCTGGCCTATGGGGAGTCACCTGTGATCATCGGGGCTCCCCCTCCTGCGGACAGCTGGCAAGAGTGGGCACAGCGCATATATTCCAACCTGGCCATTGACTTTGATGGCCCCGAATGTCTACCCCCCAGCACAGCTGCCACACAGATCAAACGGAAACTCAAGAGTGAGCGACGTGGCACAGTGGATGAGCCGATCGAACTCAGTAGCAGTGATGACAAGGGCAAGCCCAAGCCCAAGCCTGTCCCAACAGACCACAACACCATCAACATCAGCAGTGGCAACGAATCTCCCACTCATGTTCGCAAGGTCAAGGACTTGAAGGCCACAGTGAGCATTAAGAAGGTTTCTCGGCAGGCCAATGTCATCGAATTGCCTGATCGCTCTCTCACACTGGTGGGTGAGGAGGAATACCAGGATCCCGGCCTGTCTGGAAAGCGCAAAGCTGCTGACCAGATGGCATCTTCACAGCTCACAAAGAAGGCCATGCATGCGCGTACCAACAGTGGCAAGAAGCACAGCAAGGGAAAGGCATGTGCACTGTTCTCTGACTCATCGGACAGTGAGGATGATGATGGGAGTGAAATCACTGTCAAAGGTATGTTTAATAACATCAAGGGGTGCCCTATTCTGACAGTGCTCACAGGCCCCCGGGTCACATCATCCTCAGAATCAGATCCATTCATGGCTCCACCTGGCGCCCAGATGTCTCATTTGCTGCAAATGCCATCCCCTTAGAACATACAGGGTGCCTTGGACAGTCTGGTGCCCTCATCCCCCTCTCCTAAAAGGCATATGTGCAAGCAGTCACACAGTGGCTCTTCCGCACCACCAATGGCACCAGAGTCGGCGGCAAGTTCAGCCAATGCCCACTTGGTGGTGCCACATGCTCCATCCACTCTGACTGCAGGGCCATGCAGTGCCAACCAGACACTCCTTGTGCCCTGTGTATCCTCTGCGCCAATATCACTGTCAAGTGGCTCCTCCAACAACACTCTCGCTGTGACACCAGTACCACCTATCCACAGCAATGGTGCCCTGGCTGCACTTGGTGGAGTGGTGCCACAACACACACAGCCCATACTCCTCGCCCCCAGCATCACACCCCAAGCTCCTGGCATTGCCAATGGTTATAGGCCAGAACATGGCGAGTGGGCAGATCCACAGTGGCAACAGCTTGGAGGGGGATACTGTTATTACGGGCCATACCTGCCTTACATGGGGTATGTAGGCGATGGGGCCACCTTCCCTCCTCAGCACTATCCTGAGGTGCCGCCTGGGGTATATACAGACCCTCTCTATCGAGATGCACGAGGGGTATATGGGGGGTTCCATTCCTATGGTAACTTCACTGACCCTGTTCATGTATTTGCAGCAGCAGGACTGTCACATACACACCACAGTCCTCTGCTCGCGGATGTTCCTTGTGCTTCTGCCAAGCCTTAAATAGGAACTGTAGTTACATATCTTTTTAGAATGTGTTATCCTAGATGTTTGGAAATTGATTGGCGTAATTTCTTGGTTTTCATTCGCACAAGAGCCTGAAAGGAGTGGGAAATGATATGTTTACATTGGCAAAGTAGCAACAGTACAGATATACTACTTATAAGGAGTGGTTGGCGAGAGAGAAAAAAAAATATGCTGTGTGCGAGATCGGCGGGATTAACGTACGTGTGATCAACAAAATTAGTGGATGGACAAATTGGCAGCATGATTTGTAGGCGTGAGAAGAAAAAAGGAAGATGATGGCAAAGCCGACAACTGTGGCAACAAAAATGGGGGTAAAGAAGGAGATTAGCAGTGGGGGATTCTTGGTGTGATGTGATTTGCAGCATAGAAAGAGGGTCAGTGAGGAAAAAAAGAAGGTCAAGGTGAGATGACAAAAAGAGAAATGTGGGATGGGGACCGTGGCAAGGAAGGCGAGGACTGAGATCAAGATTGAGGATTGCAGTGGGAAAGATATGTGGGGTAACTTGGGCACGACTGGTGGCACAGGAACAGTGGAAAACAAGTGAGGACTAAATGGAGAGTGGTCCAAGACATAGGCTTATGCAAATATGTTTCGTGTGGGAAACATGAGATGTAAGGACTTGAAGTGTGTGAGGCTCATGTGAGAGGCTTGTGTGAGGTGCAACAAGGCCCCATGAGGGTGCTACATGGGGTCTGCAGGGGATGCAGAAATAGCAAAAACATAGGCTTACGCAAATATGTTTCATGCGGGAAACATGAGATGTAAGGACTTGAAGTGTGTGAGGCTCATGTGAGAGGCTCGCGCGAGGTGCAACAAGGCCCCACAAGGGCGCTACATGGGGTCTGCAGGGGATGCAGAAATAGCAGGCTGATTATATAGGCATTTGGTGGAGAGCGTTCGAGTAGGAATGGTCTGGGGGACGGGTTTTCTTTGTAGTAGGAAAGTGGTCTGTGAATGTGTGGGAGCCTCAAAAAAGTGCTGCCAAGGGTGGACGAGCCACTTGCACAGCATTCAGTAACTACTAGTACCAGGTCAAGCACCCATGACATGAATCCTCTATGTTGCTCTGCATATACTCATCATCCCTTTGACAGCTTTCCCCCTCATGGCGAATTCTACACACTCTGTGAGTGACTCTGTGTCATCATTGGTGTGGTGGGCTGATGTTGGTTCACCAGGGGACTTTTTCCTCCTGTCTTTTCGGTGCCCCCATCACATAGACCGCATCGGTGTCATGGGAGATGGCAGCAAATGGGTGTGTGAATTGGAACATATCATTCCCAAAAAGAGGTGTGTGATGTACTCCTTTGGTGTGTATCTCAGTTCCTTGTCCATGGACAGGATTTTCATATCTGCTACTAGGTGTTACGACCGCTACTCAAGCGTATACGGACTTATCAATTTTCTTTCATTCTCAACCCCTATCTATTCCTTTCACGCATTCACCTTCATGCCTTTCACCTCCGCTCTATCGCTTCTTATCACACATGCGTATCTAATCTCCCACATCCATGCTTCCTATTCACATTAGATCCGCACCGCAACCTCATGCTGCCACATACATGCGCATCACGCATGCCGGGCTATGTACACAGGTATATCACGT
>JBBPJQ010001423.1:0-10462 GCA_038088795.1 Boletus rex-veris
CTTAAGCCCAGGCCCAAAGATTTGAGCTTGTGGTCCGATGTATTGAGCATCAGGACCGATCGACCGACGACACTTGAGAGTGTTCGGTGTCCACTCAGCACTTTGACCAAATTAGTACGCACATCGATGCGCGGTTGTCCGGCTTTCCATATTTGTGGTAGTCTCACCTTGTTGTCGTTTGTTGACGTAAATAACTGGACGAGCACGGGCAAGTCACATTTCCCAATCCCAAGTCCCAATAAATGAAGTGCGGGTTTCGAGGACGGATCGATTAACGAACGACAAACATCGTCACTGACGGAGACCACCCGAGGTCCTGACACCCGTGGTATCAGTTGGATGACCTCATGCCTCGCGTGGTTTAAAGGCTATGGACGCTTCCTGCACACTTGTCTACAAGCGCTGTTCGGTGTGGCGACATTCTCGTTTGCCTTTCTCGGTCACATCGCACAAGGGATAATTACGCGTAGATGAGGGAGACGAGCATGACGCAGTGGAAGTAACCGGTGCGCTTCGAGTCATCCTCGTCTGTTCTCCACTCCCTAACAGGCGTTATCCATCATTGCCACTGACGCTCCATACTAGACATGTAAAGTATGTCAATAGGTCTTTCCATGCTGGCTACATCTCTCGAGATCCCCGCCACATCATCGAATGCGTTGTTCCAGTCGGACAACAAGGTGTTCTTGATTTTACAGGTCGGATGTGCTGTTTTCTTTAAAGACTCGTACTGACCACAAGCGTTAGATCCTCAAAGGCTGGTGCCAAAGTGGATCACTGAGCCTCGACGGACTGGGAGGTGCTGCAAGTGCTCTCTTCCTTGCGAACTTGCAAGCCACTGGGTCCGCCCCTACCTCATATCCGCCTCCCTCGCTCGGCCCTGGCACTAGAAACGTCTCACTTCTCGCATGACGAGATCTTGAAACGAATCGAAGGAGACTCTGAAAGATAATTGGCTTCAGGAGCGATGATGGGTTCAAACGCCCAGGGATAAAACAGTTCGCTTTTGGGATGCAACTACCGGTGATCTCGTCGGGCAACATCTGCGGTATGATAAACCTGTATTTGACGTTTCTTTCTCTCCCTCCGGTGAATTCGTGGCATCAGTAGATGGTTAGAAGATATATTTGTGGCAGGTACCTTGGTGGGAATCGGTTGAAAGTTGGGTAAGGACGCTCATTAGGTATACAGTGGCTTGCTATTCATTCTCATCGCTTTCTGCGTCCTGCAGATAAGTGTTGCTGACCTCGGTGTGCCACGCAACACTGTTCACCCTGCGCAACTGTCCCACATCTTCATCGCTTGCGAAAGAACACCAACCAATACTCGACGAGTCACCGGTCACATTTGTACGTCCTTTATCTCGCAATCTATATCGTCTATCATTACCTTCTAAGGCTGATACCCCGTCTTAGCCACTCCCAGCAAGCCAACACGTTCATGTTGACCATGTCCTTCAAAACCGTCGCCGGATTATTGAACTCACCCATTGACCCAATCTTACGAGCACGAAATAGGTGCAACATACCATTCAATGCGTCGGTGGGGTTATGCAGGCACTCTCGTCATGGCAAGTGCCTCCTTAACCATTGCGCTTTCTACTCCCCTTCCTGTGGTCCCGATCAGAAATGACGCCCACCTCTCGCATGGCGAGGCCTTTGAGCGATTTGAAGAAGACATAATCGACTTCGGGAGCAATGATTGATTCGAGTGCAGCCTCAGGTCCCCTCGCATCATTCGCAATCCCGCCCTCCTCCACAGAGTCAGGGCGGGGTTCGAGCTCAGGGTCTGTGAGCGATACCACATATGCCAGCTCTTTCCTGTTGCATGAAAATGAAAACAGGGGGTGGACGGCAGATGTTGAGCTTGGGGATGAATGGAACGTGACGAGCGATTGCAATCAAGATGATGTGGACGCGATGACAGAGGAGAGGGAGCTGAGGAAACCACAACTCAGGAATAGACAAAGAATCTCTCGTAGGCAGGTGATATGTCTGAAGATGATTGTGCATCTTGAACTGTTCTGGACGGCCTTGAGGGGCTGACCGGTCAATCGTGGCAGTGTCGCTGGATTGTACTCTGCATACTACAGAGAAGAAACCACAGCAATGGGCGCCAAAGTCACAGCATTGCCTTATTGTTGCCTTGAGGCTCATCCTATGATGGAAGCCTACAACGTGTTCGGTGTTTCCCTCCCCCAGTCTTTCTCGTCGACGCACCCGTGCAAATTCGCTGACTCGAGACGCAGCTTGCAACATCATGTCAAGCCCCGTACCACAAGGATCTGTCAATGATGGTCCTCGGCCACTTCTAGTTATCCCGGCGGATGACTCGGATGATGACAGCTTCTGGAAGCTCGCGTACCTCCCTGACGGACGCCGGGTTGTCACTGGCTCTGAGGGCGGAACTGTGAAGGTCTGGAACCTGGAAAACGGTGGGCAAGAAGGGACATCGATGGAGCATGGCAAGTGCATATTCATGACCGACCTTGCTGTGACCTGGGATGGCAAAAAGATCATCAGCAGTGATGAGAGTCCAGGAAGAGTCAAAGTATGGGATGTCGAATCGCACAAACTCGTCCGGGAATGGGAGTCAAAGGGATCCCCCAGGATTGCCGTCTCGCCAGATGATCGATTCGTTGCGGTTGGCAGTCGGAACGTGGTGAAGATTTATAGCATGGAAGGGGGACAAGTCGATCAGTTCACCGACATCTACGGCGATGTTTGGTGCATGTCATTCTCTCCAAACGGCGACAAACTCGCATGTGGTATTGGCTATGACATCCACGTGTATGACGTCAAGACTGGCGCACTCATCCTGGGTCCACTAAAGGGTCACAACTATCACATCGAGTGTGTGCTGTGGTCACGCGATGGCAGCAGACTCTTCTCTGCATCCTACGAAAACATTCGCTGTTGGAACGCAGAGACTGGAGAACAAATCGGACATCCATGGATAGGCCACACAAACTGGATATTCTCTCTCTCCCTTTCACCAGATGGATTCGTCCTGGCGAGCGCATCCTGGGATAAAACAGTTCGCTTTTGGGATGCAACTACCGGTGATCCCATAGGACAACATCTGCAGCATGACGGATATGTATGGGTAGTTTCTTTCTCTCCCTCTGGTGAATTCGCGGCATCAATAGACGATGAGATGATATATCTGTGGTGGGTACCTTGGGTATGCTACTCAGGCTCCATTATGGTCATCTTTTTTATCACTCAACCTCTTGGTAGCGATCTCCACCAGTTCGTCCTGTTGCACCCTCAAGACCACCTCATTTCTACTCGACCTCCTTGCCAACAATGGAACAACAGTCTCAGCCGTCCACCCTCTGGTATATCACTTGAATATGCTGTAGTATGCACATTTGACCAACTTCCGATAGCATTGGATTTCCGGCGGCGGTGGATCTAACCCACCATATCATCAGAACAGAAAATCAGTATTCGGCAGCAGGAGGTTTTGGTGATGTGTACAGATGTCGTTATCTTGGCAACTCGGTGCCAATAGAGGTCTGGGCATGATCTACAGCTCATTTACTCTCTATGAACGTTTTCTTCAGGTTGCAGTAAAGGCATTCCGATTCACGTTCACCACGGATGGAAATGCAGGCAGTAAATTAAAAAAGGTAGCTATTCGCATGACAACCAAATGTATAACCTAAACTACCTCGCAGATGATCCGTCGTGAACTCGGAATATGGAGGAGACTGGAACACGACAATGTCGTCCCTTTCCTAGGCATTGCACATGGGTTTGGGATGAAGGGTACAATGTCATTGGTGTCGTTATGGATGCACAATGGATCCCTTCACCATTTCCTAGAGAAGCATGACGATAATTTAGGTGTAGAACACCGACTCCAGTTTGTGCGTCCAATCAGTTTTGTGTACTTTCCCGCCCTCTCACCTTGCACGATAGCTCCGGGATATTGCCAACGGGCTACAGTACTGTGTGTTGTTTCTATCATTGCCAAAAGTTCAAAGGAATACTAACACACTATAGTACATTCTTTTTCAGTTGTCCATGGTGACCTGAACTGCGTACGTCAGAGTAGAATTCTCATCGTCTCTGTCGTCTAACAAAAGACAGAATAACGCGCTCCTCGATGCGGACTACACTGCTCGCTTAGCTGATTTCGGATACGCTTCACTGGTGGGAAATATACCCGAAGCATTGGCTTATCTCCAAAGGTCTACTGCTCGGCCGGGAGCATTGCGCTGGAGTCCACCGGAGCAAATTTTATCGGAAGAGACATTCAAGCGGACAACCAAAAGCGATATCTACTCCTTTGGTTGTGTCGCCCTTCAGGCGAGCTCGTTGGACGCAGATTCCCGATTGGTGCTGATGCTCATATAGGTCTTGTCTGGAAAACGGCCATGGTCGGAAGTTCAAGAAGAAGGGGCTATTGTTTTACGGTTAGCAAAAGGCCAAAAACCGGGCCGACCAAAGTCTCGAATGATGGATGATTCGCACTGGGGTTTGATTCAAGAGTGTTGGTCACCGATGGAGGAGCGCCCCACCGCAGAGGTGATAAAATCCGCCATCCAACAGTTCTTGAACGATGGCCCACGGTCCCCTCCCTTGCATGACTTGATCCAGTCATGGTCAAGTCGGGTGGATCATGGTGCCGAATTGTCGTCTCCTAGTGAAGTTCCCGCACAAAGTTCGAGCGCTCGATTTGCCCAGACTTGAGATAATGAGGCTGATGAGCACAAGTATGTAGCAATCGTCATCTCCGCTCAGCCAATCATATTGACGCCTCGTCATCGGCACTTAGCATTTCTTCACTTTCTGATACCTCGAGTTCGTACCGACCCCATGAGGACGAGGAACATCACACATCGCTGATAGTAAAGCGAGGAAGGTCCACAGAGGGTACTGTACCATCACATCATCACAAGAGGCGGCGCATGTAGGCCTATTCCATGTCCCTCGTTGGATGAGAGATCCCAATTTTCATAGAGACATTGCTTTTCATTCCATGAGTTTGTACTCTATCTCACGCATTTATTTACTGATAGCGCCAGTTGTAAGACTCTTGAGCAGAACATTCTCCGTTGTTTTTGACATTCAGTGGGGTATGCGAATAAACTCGGACCAAGAAGGAGCGAGAAGCCATTGTCGAGAGAGTATAGCATGTTCGACCACGGACTTGGATAAACTCGGCATCATGCTTCTATGCGAACATATTTTCCAAATCCCCCTGATGTGTCTCGAGGAAAAATGGTGTGAGTCGGGTAAACACTTACGCGATTGCGACGCGCATCGGTCACGAGTCTGCCCGATCCAAACTCTGCGCAATGGCCATGTCCTGTGGTCGTGTCAGTGGCCCTGTACCATGTTTCAGCGCATCAGTACGACATGGACGTATTGATCAATCCGGGCGTAGGGATCTTGGCCTAGGAAAGGATCAAGACTGCCATACGTAAACAGGACTCCATTCACGATACAATGCTTGCAATGCGTCGATCGTCTCCGAGTCCCTGGCTGTGGGCGACGCTCGACGGCACAGTGGCCGAACCCATCCTCGTGTACGCTTTTTCGTGGCCTAGTCATGATTCCATCCATTAGTAGACAATGCGATAAGACCCAACCAAACAACAACATGACGCACCCAGGAAATCAAGCACATCTCCAAGATATCCCTCTGCATGGTCGAACCCATTACCCTCCCACACCCGACTCGCCAAGCACGCATTCTTCTCGTCCATATTGCGACACGCGACACACAGGTGACAGCTCGGGTGACCAGTCCAACTCGGTCAGATCAAAACGGCTGTCGTCTTCATCTTGTCGTCAGAGAGAGAGACCCAAACTGAAACGAAAATAGATGCCAACCTACCTGGAGCATGCATTCGGCTGAACGTGTGTCTCCTGCAGGAGCGACCTCCCAGTCGACATCTAAGTTTGTCCCGCGTCACCTCACCCAGATCGACGAGGAACGACGTGTTCTTGACGTGCAACGCGTGTTCGTCTAGCAGGGTAACGTTGGGATCAGAGACTAGATATATGGCGTGTAGTATGTGTGCATGAGCACGCGAAAGAGAGGAGAGACGTACGTTTGGCCCTATGAAGTTCGACCACATCCAACACAAGCATAACCCGCGACTCGAACACCTCTGTGTCATGCTCGTTTCCTTCATCTACGCGTAGTCATCCCTTGTGCGATATGACCGAGAAATGCGAACGAAAACGTCGCCACACCGAACAGCGCTTGTGCAGGAAGCGTCCATGGCCTAAGTTAAAGCACGCGAGGTGTGAGGTCGTCCAACAGATACCACCGGTGTCAGGACTTTGGGTGGTCTCCGTCAGTGCCATTCATCAATCGATCCGTCCTCGAAACCTGCACTTCATTTATTGGGATTCGGAATTGGGAACAGACGGAATGATGCAAAATGTGACTTGCCCGTGCTCGTCCAGTTGAAAGTGTGAAAAACGACAGCTTGTCTCAGGGACACACTAGTAGCGCTCGCATGAACTAGCGTTAAATTGGAGTGCATATTCTGGTTCTCCTGATCGGAAATTTGGACTCTCGAATTCTTCAATACTTTGATTCGTGGGTCCTGGTCAAGGAAGGAAACAGTGTCTGAAATGTTTTGGAGACAGCCTTAAGTACTAGTTCTGGGGAGCTGCATAGCGATATGTTGAACTACAGGATAGTGTAACATTGGGATCCGAAACGCTTGGTGAAGACCTGCATGGAGTGAAGGAAGAAGTAATGAAATAAGAATATTTACCTCAGTACAAGATTCAGTGGTGTACATGACAAGGCGTAAGGTATGACAGGCAATGAAATAGGCTCAGGTGGACCTGGGATCAAGCGTCAAGCTTCGAGGACCTCAGTAAGCAATACTGACCCGTTTCCCCTCCCATTCGTTCCAATTCTTCGACCTTGTAAGGATCCTTACTCGAGGACGACGTGTCCGCACGACATACCCATTAACAAAGCGGGCCGCACAACGACAGCGCTCTTCAGTGAACCAGGCGCGGGCAAGTCCGCACTCGCTTTCCAATCTTCGTCAAGTATTTCTGTCCCAAGACTGTCCTGTGCGTCCCACTCCCAACCTGCACAATACGCTAGCACTTCTTCCGCTCCACACTTGTCCGCGTGCGGGGCGGCGAGGAGGTAGCTTGAGACCGGCTTGAGAAGAAATGGGAGCTTTCGGTGCCCACTGCGAGTAAGTCCATTCGAGGAAACCGCGATGATCTTGGGGTAGGGTGTTGGGAGCGTTTTGAGACAGTTGAGAAGCGATTGCGTCACGAGATTGGGAGGTGACATCACGACTCCCTTTGTGAGTTCAAACTGGGGCGTCCCACCTGGCGAAAACGAAAAGCGTGCGATACGAACGAGGGAGGAAATGGTGCAGCTTACCAACCGTAGAGACGAGAAAGTCGACGGGTTTGTCGTCGTCTCCTTGAGCGACGGTCCAAGCACGTTTGACATCCTCTTTGACCAGTGCATCACCATGGACGCGGCTTGCTTTCCCAGCATGAACGTACTGTTGAATTATTTCGTCGTTTGCAAACACGCTAGGCTTTCTCAAGAGAAAGGTAACAGTCAAAACACGTGGCCGTCAGACGTAACAAGAAATCGTATCGAGGAGAAGTAGCCAATGTTCCTCGACCCTCCGATCGTCAATACTTTGGCGTTGTTCATGGTGGTTAAAGAACAAGTTCATATCCGTTTCTTATCAGGACCACTTCTCTGCCAAGTGTGCCGAGGCAGCTACCCCTCCCAACTTACGTGTTTACTGCGCCAACAAGACATGTGCCAAATTTATTGGTAGATCACTCACAGCGACACCGTGCGTGATGTCGTGCCCGGATTGCCGCACGAAAGTTTGTTCGGGATGCAAAAGCCGAGCACACCCCAGACAAAGCTGCGATGAAAGAGAATACAGCGAAGTTCAGGCTCTTGCCAAGGCGAACGGTTGGAAAACTTGTCCAAAGTGCAAAATGATAGTGGAGCGTTCCTCTGGTTGCGCTCATATGACGTGTCGGTGCCGACAAGGTTTTTGCTATAGATGCGGGGCGAAGTGGGGGCGCTGTATATGCAGTGGATACTAGGGTGAAAATTTTGCAAGCATAGTAGATGCACGAATCGATTTTGGATTTCACATACAATGCGGGTATCGAAATACGTTCTCCATATATTACCCCAGGACTGGGCATTTAGATCTCGAGAGGTGAATTTGAGGAGCAACAGGGTACAATTATTAGTAGACTGTCTTGCAGTGAACCAGGATCACGAAACCACCAGGGGATCAATATGGCTTGAAACGCCGAGACTCCTTCATCTTATCTATGCGTGCCCTGTCCGCCTCAAAGTTCTTTCTGAGATCCAACAATGCTGAAAACGCAAAGCGATATTAGCTACAGCACACGGCATGGCACGCTACCCCACCTTTTCTCTGTTTCTCTGCCTTTTGGAAGGCATAGAACGTCTCCTTTTCCTTTGGTTCTTTCTTTTTCTTACTCCCTGTCCGACTCGTTTTCTCAAATGCCTTGCTTGCGACCCCAACGCCTCCTCCGAGCGTTTGCCCGTACGCTCCACCCCTCGTTACAAGAGTGAAACCATCGTCGTCTACAATCGCCTCTCCTTTGCGATACGCCAACTTTTGTTTCGTCTTTGCTAGATCAAACTCGAACCGATCCATCCACGTGTCTGCATGTGCTTTGACAATGTCGAGCGGTGGTCTTTGTGCATCGTACAACGCTGCGTAGTGGGCCAAGCCCCGTGGCTCTTCAGATGATGATGGCCAAGGACGTGGTTTCGTCGGTGGGACGAGCGCTTTATCGAGTGACGAGGTGTCCAGGAAGATGACGTGGGCAATGCTGCCTGTTTTTCGGAGGGTACGGAGTGGGATGGGAGGAAGGGGTACGACACTCGGTGAGGCGCTCTCCGTTGGTCGTTGTTTTCTTTTTGATCGCGGTTGTAGATCTTGGCTCGACGGTGGTGGTGATAGTGGTGGGGACGTCTCAATGTCTGCCTCTGTCTCATCTTCTTCTTCTGCTTCTGCTTCTGCCTCGTCGCGCGAGTCCCGGTTGTACACCACCCGTTCCACAGTCCCGCAAGACTTGAAAAAAAGTGTGATTTCGCGATCGGTAGCATCTACGGGAATGTTAACAAGGAAGAGGGTTCTTTTCTCTGGGTATACCACATCTTGAGATTTGGAGAGGTGTGCGCGAGCATAGAGAATATGTGTCGAGTGGGCGTAAGCGACCGGGATAATTGTGAATCCTGAAACAAGCTTTGGAAGAGTCGACATGGGGTCACAACGTTTTGTTGTCGTTAGTTGTAGACACTTTGATCGTGACTACTTTGGTTATCCGACGAACCCAGCACTATATCACTGGTTTCCGATTTTTTCTACAAACCATTGTAATGCCATTGTATAGTATACCAAAGCTATAATAAGTGCAATTATTGTAATACACGATATATAACATTATATAACATTATATACCACCACCCCAGTGCCAGATTGCACCTTTTCGGTGCTGTGTGAGCACGACTGAAAACCAGATTGACTTGTATGATCCATTGCATTTTGGCAGCTACTTCCAGAAGTCATACCCAAAAGGTGTTCCTGGCCCTTGTAGTGGTTATTTATTCATTTTTACCAATTGATGAAACCTCCATTGCAATGGTCGGCATACATTGTGTTGGGGCAATATCTCAACATTGAACTGATGTGGCTCCTTCGAGCAATGTGCTCTGGACTGGATTTGGGAGCACATAGACCACAAAATGGCACTGTCTAAGAACTTTTATCAGTCCATAATGGTTTGAGAATTCTTGCGATGCTGGTGAGATCCAATGAATGTTGCAATTTCGTGGAGGATGCCCGGTATGGATCTGGAAAATGATAATGTCACATAAATCTAAGTGTTATATATGCCGCGGACTGTACCAATTTTGGCAATCTGGCACAACTGACATACTCCAGCCTTCCATTGCTAAGTCATGGCTTGTTGATAAAACTTAATACGGACACTTGAGCAGTGACACGTCATGCTACGATTCTGATGAATCATGGAAAAAATAACATTTCTCTGTCTAATCATACAGCATGTATTCAACTTATTGGGCGAGAATCCATTGGAACATCAATCACCACCCTGCCTGCTTCGTAATGTCTTGGCGATGGACATGTTATTGCCTGGCTGAGGGCAGTAGACCTTAGCATTGGTGCGACCAAAAACGACGCTGTGGGATTGAAATGAAGACAAGTTCAACCAGCGTGAGTGAATCAGACATACCGGTTCCACCAGAACAGGAGCTGGTTGGTTTCGTGTGCATCTTGCTCCATCTTTGCATCCTCAAAGTATGAAATGATATTCTGATAGAAGTGCGCGTAGTCAAAATCCTCATCTTGAATGCGCCAAGATGAGCAGCTAGATAGTGCAAACCGTAACTACGACAGATGTGAGCACTGTTGTTGTGAATACTA
>JBBPJQ010001424.1:0-10461 GCA_038088795.1 Boletus rex-veris
CCATGCAGCAGTGTCGTTCTACAAGTCCACAGGGTACGTTGACCACGTTTGCCTGCAATGGACTGGACTGATGCGGGGTGCAGATTCACCGTAGACGAGTCATCACCGGACTTTTCCAAAGACTCGGAAGGGGAGACAAAAGTTGAATGCGACTACTCTATCTTGTCTAGATGTCTACCGTAGTGTTTACAGTTGTTTACCCGATCGGTCTACGACCTCGACGGCCAGCACGAGTCAAGACATATAACTAAGTACACTATTCATGCTGCCACCATCTCTGCGGGCGTTCACGTCTGTACCCCGATGCGCTCTTGGTCGGCGCCACGCATCACACGGTGCACCCCATTACAACGAGCCCACCGGCTGGTTGTTTGGCGAAAAGGTAATGGCCTTCGATTCACATGCAATGCGCTAGGTAACACACATTCCAGCCACTACCGCCAGGCCAGAAACGGGTGAAGGAGGATTGGGAAAACATTTGGTACTTTGGTATGTTCGGGTCGATGGCTTTGGCTGCCGTATTGCTGTACTACAAGCCTGATACGAGGTGTGTACCGCCGCTTCCCGTCGGACATGGGCATTCACCCAGTTCTCTCTAGCATACAAACATGGGCGCTGAAAGAGGCAAAGGAGAGAATGGAGGCTCGCGGGGAGAAGTACAAGTATGAAACATCTTCATAGGCTTTGGCGGGTCTTGTACTCTCACCTGGGATCAGAATTGTAGAGGAACATACCTAACTTTAGAAGGGCATTGTGCGAAATTGCACCAATACATTCCATGGCAGGAATGTGATGATCCCGGAGTGATTGATTGATAGTGTATAATGCGTTCCCGCTCGCAGGCTATTCTATTTTCGTTTCTGGATAGAGAAGGCTCTTCCTTGGTGTGCAAAGTACTGACTTCGTCAGCAGACATAACCATTGGGGTAAATAGTGCTGAGAGGTGATTGCGTGACTACATAAGATGATAGCAGTAAATTATATCAGTTTCACATCCATCTCCTATGCGTACTCCAAGATATTGGTGATGATTCCAGTACCAACTGAAGTTGTTCAAATCAATGAATTTCGTTCTAGTGGCAAGTACACATTGCTTACCCGTTTTGTTGCCCTCACGAAGCGTAAATCTGTCAAAGCAGTGCAGCTTGAGCAATCGAATAACAACAAGTTTCGAAGACGTACCGAGACCCAACCTCTGCAGCAACATCCGTGTGGAGCGTACAAATCATTTCCACATTGTCGCCGGGCATGACCTAATGTAAAGTCAATATAATGCTTTGCCTAATTGCAACGCAACAGACCATTTTGTCCTCGGCGTCCGGAGTATCGGGTGGAAAAGTTAATGACGTGGTGATGTCAGCAGTCCGAAGGAAGAGCTGCGGGCGGTAGTTGGACATGAATGGCGTGTAGCGTCCACCTGAAATACGTCGGCACAATGTCATACATGGCCTCTGAGATGACAAACCTTCGTCTTTGGTGAGGACGTAAAGCTGTGCTTGGAATTGCTTGACAGCTTTGATCGAACCGGGGACAGCAATAATTTGACCGCGTTTGAGTTGTTCTCGCTTCACGCCACGAAGCAAAATGCCCATGTTGTCCCCGGCTTCGCCCTGTCAATAACAAATATAGGCCACTAGACCTCGTCGGGGAGCAAAGAGTGCTTACTCTGTCCAGTTCCTTGTGGAACATCTCTGTAGGGGTAGAACTTAGTACGTTGAGAAGAGGAATGCCAGCATACTAACCGATCCCAGTGAGAGTGGTCTTGAGTGGAGAACCAAGGCCAAGAACTTCGACTTCTTGACCCTTTGTAATCACACCACGTTCCGCCTAGCAAGTAGAGTGAATGGACAAGTACGCATTACGAATGGACTTTACTCACGCGACCAGTAGCGACAGTACCACGACCAGGAATGGAGAAGACATCCTCGACAGGCATGAGGAAAGGCTTTTCGAGGTCACCTTTGCGGGATTATTCTATGATCTATACAAGATAGGGAAGACATACGAGGGGGGACATCAAGCCAGTCGTCGCAGGCTTGTACAAGTTCAAGGATTTTGTTCTTGCCAATGTCATCGTCTCGACCCTCGAGGGCAGCCAAGGCTGAGCCCATGACGATTGGAGTTTTTTCACCATCGAAGTTGTATGTGGAAAGCAGATCGCGCATCTCCATATCCACGAGTGATAGCATTTCTTCGTCAGGAACCATGTCGACCTTGTTGATAAAGACGACGAGTTTCTTGATGCCGACTTGGCGAGCAAGAAGAAGGTGCTCGCGAGTTTGAGGCATCTGGCCGTCGGTGGCCGAGACGACGATGATACCACCGTCCATCTGTGCAGCACCGGTAATCATGTTCTTGATGTCTAGCAAGATGTATGAGTGACGGGGGAGTAAGGGACATAAGGGACTCACAATCAGCGTGACCAGGACAGTCGACGTGGGCGTAGTGACGAGCATCGGACTCGTATTCCACATGAGCAGAATTGATGGTGATTCCACGCGCCTTTTCCTCGGGAGCCTTGTCTATCTGAGAGTAGTCTGTGAACTTGGCCGAGCCCTTGTCTGCAAGAACTTTGGTGATGGCGGCGGTAAGAGTTGTCTTTCCGTGGTCGACGTGACCTGCGAACACGTCAAGACGCGTCGGGGAAAGGGTGAGGGAAGGTTACCGATGGTCCCGATGTTCATATGCGGCTTGGTGCGGGAGAACTTGGTCGCAACGTCGGCATAACATCGTCGGCCTGCTGTTGGAGGTAAGGATGGGACTAGGGTGCAAGGAGAAAGGACTCGCTGAAGGAAAAGGCCGGGATGGATGGCGACGGAGAGCGCATGCATGTTGTCGACCGGCAACGAGCATATCTCAAGGCTGTCCTCGACGAGCCAGCGAGTTTTTGTGCAACTGCTCTCTGTGCTGCCAAACGAAACATTATTGACGGAGTGTAAGCAAGACAAGGACGAAGTAGAATATAAAAATGTAGCCAGAGGCGGAGTGCGAATCATGGACAGACCAGACGTCTTCAAAAGCGCGGTCGCATTCTTGTCAGACCCAAACGCAAGTTCTCTTCTCTCTCTTGCACCCTTCAACTCGACTCAACCACCACCAGACACAGAACGCCCCCCTCTCTCAGCGCATCCAATTCCTCGAAGCCAAGGGCTTATCCCCGCCAGAGATCGATCACGCTCTTAGACTCGTTGCAAACCAGTCCGCCCAACCCCTCCCCATCTACCGACCAGCCCCGCACAACAACCAGTGGGACTGGCGCGATTATTTCGTGCGTATTCTCGCATCCCGCACCCTCTGCTCACCCTTAGCTCCCTCAGATCACTGCCGTGGTATCAGGCACGGTTGCTTATGGCGCCATCTCCCTCCTCAAGAAATACTTGTTCCCCCATCTGAAACCACCAACCGCCACCGCGTACGAACAGGACCGTGACGCCCTCACCGCCCAGTTCGATGCCGCAGAAGCACTCCTCAAGGACATCCAAGCAGAGACAGCTTCCGTGCGAGCAGCAGTCGACGAGCAGAGGGAACACGTCGACAAGGCTTCTAGAGACGTCCAGGCAGTAGTCACCGAGATGCGCCAAGGTGAGACAAAAACAAGGGATGAGATGCGCGAAATTCGCGACGAAATCGAGAATATCCGAGAAATGTTACCCAAGGTAGTCCATATTCTTCCCGCTGTTCCACCGTCTGAACATTCGTTACTTTCAAGATGATCGAAAAGAACAAGGAAACCCAGAAACAGTCTCTTGCAGAGCTTCAGCAAGAGCTCAAGTCGCTCAAGGCACTGTTACTTAGCCGCGGTCCAAACGCCCTGACGAGTTCCCCCTCAACACCATTACCGGCAATAACGGGTAGACCATCCATTCCGTCCTGGCAACTCGCGAATACCCCCTCCGCACTAGCCTCTTCAGAGGCCGTGGGGGGTAGTCATTTAAACGGTAAAGGGAAGCAAGTAGAGTTGTCCGCGAATGCCTCCTCCGCACTAGCCTCTTTTGTGGCCGCGGGAGGCAGTCCTCCAACTCATTCAAACGGTAAAGGGAAGGAAGTAGAGTTATCTCCCGACGAAAGCTCGTAACATACATCTTTGTCGTTGTCGTTGAGAGATGCTGTACATGGTTTGAATGTATATAAGTTTCAAGTGACGTGACGTGTCAGCTCGGACCCGTATCCCAATCCCGAATGTTTTCCCAGTTCCGTCAAGCAGTAGAGAATCTTGCCCAGCCCCTCCCTCGCCAGTCCCAAGACGATGCCCTCCCTCCAGCTGTTAGGAGCCAGTCACCAGAATCTCAGCGCCAGTCTTCCGCACAGCTGGCCGAAAGTGCCCTCGTGAACCTTCGCAGGTCAATTGCCGCTCAACGAACCGCGAGCCCTGCTCAACAGACCTCGGTCCCGAACCCCAGGTCACGGTCTGCAAGCCCCGGCCCTTCGTCCACCACGAAGAGCACGAGCGATTCTGGCTTGCGCAAGACGACTCTGGAGGAGCGTTTACGTGCATCTATTGCTGCGTCCGAAACTTCAGGAGGTAGCACGACCCCGGACCGATCGACAAGCATATCGCCCCCCTCTCATAGGGTCCCTGTTACCCACCATCCGCTTTCACCCACGTCGACGCCAGTGCCAGGCTCCCCAACACTTGCAACAGGAATCGCTGACCCTGCTATCGAAACCCTCGCTGGAGGCTTTATACTGCCCGAAGAAAGCACAAATGTTGCTTTGGTTCTCCCACCACAAGAGCCCAACGATGCTGCACAACCACCAAGTGAAACATCACCTGCAGACCTGCAGGTTCCTGCTAGTTTAACTGGGCCCTCGACGGACGCGTCCGGCAGTACACACATAGACTCGACTGCCGATCCTTGTGTTGGTGTGACACTAACGCAAGCGGAACCAGAAGCGATGCTCACGGACTCGCCCCAACCTCCTACCATGCAAGAAGCCCCCGAGGTCGTTGACGCGCTGACGGTAGACGTAGATCTTCCTGTGGAGGGGAGTCTCAATGCAGATCCTGAACCTACGATAATCGACAAGTCAAAGGATTCGGATATCGAGGCGCTTCGAGAGCGGCTCAAGCTGGTGGAGCAAAGATTTGCAGGTAAAGTTGGATATTTTGCGCACTCGGGCTAACATGAACATTTGTGTATACTAGACGTGTCCACCTCGTTCAAGAAACTTCAGGTTGAAAGGCGGGATATAGACAACGTTATCAGTGAGTTGACGCCGTTAGAAGGATCCAAGGACGTCGCAGCCTTGCGCGAGTATCTTGTCAATGCCAATATGAAAGCCGAGGTAAGCAGGAGTCCAACCACGGTGGATCTGGTCATAAAAATTTCCCCAGCTCAGCCAAGACGAGGTACAGCGACTGAACGGAAAGCTCACGCGTGCGTGCATTACTTTTTGTTTCCTTGTTATTCCTCAAAACATGACATTTACAGGACAGGAAGAACGGCTAGAAGAATCGCGGGATACTCATCGGCTGGAGACTACTTCTCAAGCCGATCAAATTGAAAAATTGCGACAACAGTTGAGCGAGGCTGAAGTTCTCATCACTGCATCGCAATCGACAGCGTCGCAAACGGAAGAGGAAAATGCAAAGCGGGACTCCGATATCGAACACCTGCGTGTCGAAATTTACAAGGCAAACACAAGCGCCAAAGAGGAGGAGGAGAAAAGAGTAAAAGCCATAAGTTTACTCAAAACTGTGAGACAGAAGTTGGTAAAGGCGGAGAAGGAGAGGGACGATGCATTGCGAGAGTTGAATGAGACGAGAGACAGGAACTTGGAGGAGAAAGAAAAGGATCGTGTTGAGCGAGCCAACCTGGAAAGGGAGGTCGATGCGGTCAATGCGGATCGAGAGAAAGCGGTCTTTGCGTTACGAGCACAATTTGACAAGGACATCGCTGCCGCAAAGGACCGTGCGGACAGGGATATTCAGACCGCAAAAAAACAATTCGATGCAGAAATGAACGCATTAAAGGTAACGCAATGTGTAACATGTTCAATCGTTGCCGCTCATAGCCCTCTAGACTTCGCACTCTGCGGAAATTTCCGCCAGAAAAACGCGTATCAGCACCCTTGAGAACACATTAACCAACCTCACCAGCGAAAATAAATCGTTCTTCGAGCAACTGCAGCTACGGCAGGCTGAGCTGGAGTCCTCTCAGTGTTACGCCGAGTCACTCCAGGCTCAAAACACTGAACTCCAGTTCCAGCTGAAAGAATTGCGAGAACGAATCACTCTACTCAACGATGAGGTCGGTGAGCTTCAAGGTGAACGCGAAATGCGGTCGCAAGTCCCAGGCGCTTCTACAGAGGAGACTTTTCAGCTAGCCTCCTCGATAGAAGTCAAATACGAGGCGAAGCTCTCTGAACTCAAGAAAACGTTGACGACCACTGAGAAAGAGCGCACCGAAGCCGAAGCAAACTGGAGTCGCAAACTCACAGAAAAGACCAAGGAGACAGAAGACCTGAAACGCATGCTTCAGTCCTCTGTTCAATTACGCGAACGGGATGAAGATGTGACCGCGGGGTTGAAAGCAGAGATCGAGAAACTCCAAGCCGAGGCTCGGTCACAGCATGGCCGATTACATGAACTCCAAAGTCATATTGACGCCTTCAAGGATGCCGAGGTGGGTTTGAATATGTTCCAGACTAGTGTCTCGTTTATTGATTGTCTCGGTACAGTCAACTCTACATCGACGCCTCTCTGAGCTTGTGGCCCGTACTGATGACACCGGGAAACAACTCGAGGAGAGTAAATCCCGAGAAGCTCAGCTACGCTCGCAGAATAAAGTATGATTTGTGATTTTCTGGGATCGCCTCGCTCAACAAGAGATAGACCCTTCGGGATGAACTCCGGAAGGTCCAAAACTCGGCCGCCGTTCTGGAAAGACAGCGCAATCCGGGTGCTGGATATTGGTCGTCCCGATCGGAGGTCACGGACTCACGGACTTCCATCTCGTCCATCGCGGACACGCCTTCGCCCTCTTCGCCCCCTTTGGCCAAGAATGAAGAGGAAATTAGTTATGAGTACCTACGGAATGTCATTCTTCAATTCCTAGAACACAAGGAGATGAGGGTAAGTGCTCAAGACCAATTCGCCCGGCATGCAGTTGACCAGCTTCTCTAGCCAAATCTCGTACGAGTCTTATCGACAATTCTGCGCTTCACTCCTCAGGAGACACGACGGCTCATGTCTAAAGTATGACTGGACTGATACCATTAATACGTTCCACAACTCGCGACTACTTTTTGCGTTTGGACTAGTCTGAGATGTTCATAAAGTGACTCTGTGTTTTGACTCGACCCAGTAAAGTACCCGTGTCGCGCGTGTACGTACTCGGCTTCTTCCCCACACAACCACTTGTACCGAGTACTTGAACTATATTATGTCTTTGGAGATCTTGACACGGAATTCATATCAAAGTGGCATCTCTCCGGTTCAGGTGAGGTGCAACTAGAAGCTTTGACATCCATTTTGATTCATCAACTCGCACTTGAAGTGGCTTCAGCTTTGCAAACTATGGGTGGAGAAAGAAACGTCGGGCCAAGGCTCACTAGTAGCACTTGCTGTTGGGCCCGCAATTAGTGGTGTGCAAATATGCGCTTGGTGCCAGAGAACTAACCCGTGAAGCACACGTTGCAATCCAACAGACGCAATCATAGCACTATGTAGCATCTACGATGCCAATTCTGTTCTCCTGGACTATCTCAGGCATGCTCTAAGTAACGGGCTTGTATCGACTTCAGATTTTCTTGCTACGTTTCTTCGCGCTGCACGATCGTCACATCTTCAAAATGGTTCAACATTGGATGTGCTTTGTCGCATAGCGTTGGACGCTTTCTATGCCTCTGGAGTGTCTCCGCTCGACTCCCTTCTCCCCTCTGCAAGTTCCCAAACTGTCATACTGGCCATAGCAAACGATGCGCTAGCGTTCCTTCGTCATGCCTACTCCCTCCCACCTTCCGGTTTCCACGCACTCTCGACATCTGCTTCAGAGCTTGTCACATTGATCCTGCCCTGCGTTTCAGATGTTTTGCAAATGTCGACAACCCAAGCCGTGATATGTTTTGGAGACGCCAATGATTTGCTCCATTCTGTGCGACTTTCTCCAGAAGTCCGTCAGGCGCTAGAGACATTCGTATTCTCCTTGAGTCTCCTGATTGGGGATGATGCCAAGGTCGCTCGCGAGGCACAGATAATACACACCCAACTTGCTCTCGGGAAGAGCGATATGTTGGGTTCCAACCTAGAGGCTGATTCTATCACCTGCGGCCTGTTACTACAGTCTCTTGTGAGCCATTCCCCTGTTTCGCCGTTATCGCGCTAAGAACTTGCAAGATTGCATCCAGAGCTAGCGACTACGGCGCCGGTAGTGGTTTAGAGGCTGTAGTACTGCTAACAAGTTTGTTGCGATGGACATCCTTGGCTCCAAATGTCTTCTACACTCAAATGCTGCTGGCATCCTTGACCTGTGTTGCACAAAGCTCGCCGAAAGGCATCCACGACGGATCTTTTTTCATGTGGAGAACATTTGTCCTTGGCCGCGTGAGGCGTCTTGTTCCGTGCTTAACCCCCCGGTATGCTAAGCCCAAGCTCACAGTTGCCTCGCCTCCTGCACTCCTTTGAAAAAGAGTTGGAAGGCCATGGAACAGTCGAGGCAGACTGGGTATGTCATTACCGCTTTCATAGGTTAACATCACCTCATCATGTTGCAGCGGGCTGCAATGCATGCCGCAGTCTCGGCGGTGCTTCAGCGCTCCGATTTGCTGTCGCGGTGTGATCATGTCCAAGCGCAGTCAAGGACCAGGGAGTCGAGTGAAGAAGAAACTACTAGGTTTGGATCTTTCTCCAACGCGTAGTCATCAACTTATGTCGGTTTCAGTCCAGGCTCATTTATCAGAGATTTTATACAACAACTCTACGCGATTGGACTCATAGACCAGGCATTCGCAATGAATGCGGATCCCACTCTCGCCAACGATTCAGGGACGCGCCTTCAAGCCGAAGCGTTTGAACACAACTGTACACTTGAGGTGAAAAGGTCACCCTGCATGCAGACTATTAGCCAACATCAATTTTGCAGAACTACCTTGAATCAAGACTCACGATGGAACTTAGTGAGGAAGACACACGGACATTACTGCATCGCATTCGTCTGGATCCGGGAAGTCATTACTTCTTCGCTGAAGTAGTCCGTAAAGTGAGTGACCGAGGTTATTGATCCTTGAACGGTGGGAAATGAATATCCACAGCGTTTCACATCCCACTCAAAGTCTGGGGATCTAGAGGTTTTGAGTCATCTTACCAAGATGCTCTATGCGCATGATTTTGCACTCGATATTCTGTCTCTTCACCTAAAGATCACGGACCTTGTTTTCGAGGCACTGGAATTACTCCACAAGTATGATTGCGAAACCATTGGTATGTGTACACCTGAACGACTTGTGAGTACTCATTATGTGACACAAAGGTGATCCACAAACGGCTGTTAGCCATCTTGGGGACGTTGTACTATTCATCCAGATGGTGTTGACCAAATTTCAGGTCAGTGCATCCACACGTGTTGGAGGATTTGTCCAGATCAATGTCTTGCAGATTTCGGCACCCTCCCTGAGGAGAGGTAGTAAAGTGCTCCGCACAGATATTTTACGTTCCTCACGGGCCTATCATCCGGATGACCTCCCTCCTGATGTAAAATTGGTGTTTACCACATGGTTTAAAGCTATATTCGACAAGAGCAGCGAAGGTATTGATGATACTATCCTCCGGTAACTTCAAGTATTCCTTCTCTTGCCGTCATCTTAGACCCGTCATTTAGGTCGACCAAACCCAAAACTCTACTCCAAATGTCACCGACGCTCTTCTCTCTAGCTTGCCTTGCACGACAGGATGGACGTATAGATAACGACGACCTCCACAATGGTATCTCATATTTCCTCGGTTCCCTTCTCAACTGGACACTCGTGGGCGTTGTTCATGGGATGCTCTTTGAAGTCCAGCAACGGGGGTGAGTTTTCGCGTCACATTTTTCTCGACGTTTGAGAAGTGAGTGTTGTAGGTTCGGTGCCCCTGTTCAACTCGAGGTTCTACAAAGTCTGTTACTGGGACCAACTTGTCCCCATGTCGTCCTGCGCCTCTGCAGTCCGAACATTCTGAAAATAGTCTCTGGAAAGCGTACACAAGTTGCCATTTCCAGTCTCCATTATGACATTGGGGCCATCCGATCCATTGCATTCCGGACCTTGTCTGTGAAAAAAGATGGTGAGGATACTTTATCTCTTGTAGCTCTTTGACGGTGATCACCTTGGTGTTAGCAAATGGCCAGCCAATGGAAGACTCTGCGGCCGCACCGCCAGATGCGTTCTTGGATTTCCCCAGGCGGGAGATCCGCGATGCGTTTGCGTTGGCACGGCAACATAAAGCGCCTCGTATCGACGTGGGCCGCTGCCTCACCATCACTA
>JBBPJQ010001425.1:0-10460 GCA_038088795.1 Boletus rex-veris
CCCGACCACCAAGTCAATGACCCCCACGACCACGGCCACGGCCACGGCAGCTCCTGGCACTGTCAACTGCAATGGCGTTCAGAACTGGCAAGCTGCCTTTGCAGTATGTGGTTTTGTGCGACAATGTTTGATTTTCGTTCACTCTTTTTTTGCAGTATACCGCCGGTGATCAGGTAATCTTCAACGGCCAATTGTACACGGCTAGGCAATGGACCTACAACAACGCGCCACCCACGCATACTGACCAATGGACCGCTGTTGGTACTTGTGCGCAGCCAATCAACAACCAGGCTAACTGTAGTGGTGTCGCTGCATGGCAAAGCTTTGTCGCCTATACCGCGGGGAATCGTGTTACCTCCCAAGGTCATCTCTGGTCCGCAGTGCAGTGGACCCAGTCCAACGCTCCTGGGGACGCCTCTGGCTCATGGAAGGATCTCGGTGCATGCGCTTGAATGAAGCCAGTTTTATTTTCCATTTCTTCGCAATACAGAGAGCGTTGTACACTACAATTGGACAATTTTTTCTTCCCGAGTATATACTATACGAAAACTTTGAATCTTGTTGAGCCTTTGGTTCGTTGATTTGCGCTTTTGGCTCTCGGACACTGGACTCTGAATGCGATGTTGGGCGAGCAGTCTTGTTGTCGTGCGTTATCATGTACGTATAAATATCCAGTTCTTTTGTCTCTGCCTTGTTCGGCAACAAAGGTTGCCGTGGATCAATAGGAACGTTGCGGAAGTCTGGAAATCGCACGGGGTGCGCGGGGGCTCGTGCACCGTGCTCAGCCATTGTTGCTCGGCTGTGCTTCGTGACTGATACAAGTCGGTGACGAACGCACTATAATTCTACAAAATATTCTCGATGGCCCAGGGATGGCACCCGAACCCACAACTAATGCAACCCCCACATCAGGCCCCTCCGCCTCAAGGATGGACGGGCAGCTGGCCGCCTGGTGGTCAGGTCGCCTTACCGCCCGGTTATCCTGGCCCACCCCCGATGCCTGGCGAGACAGTGGGACACCCACGTTGGAACGCTGGATACTGGCAGTACAACCCACTTGCGAACATACAGAACCCACAGCAGCCGTGGGCGCCCGGCGTAGGATGGTTTCAACCCAATTTCAACCCTTACAAGCGTGTACCGAAACCCCCCTCGCCGAGTTATTGGAACACACAATTGTCGGACAATGGCTTGGGTCTCGAAGGCATGGTCAAGCGGTACGTCGCTCGCCTAGATTAAGGGTAGATTGTACGCTGACTTGGGTCCCATCGTCGTTTTTTTTTGTTCACAGGAAGGACCCGTCAGAGTATAATGGCGAGGAACCACAGACGCCTTGGATATGGAATCCGGCGAGTTTGCTTGAGACTGGGGATCGCGCGACCCCCACGCGGGATTTCAACCCTCGTAGGTCTGGATCGGGGGACAACAGCGTTCACACCGTAACTACTCCCACACGAGATCATGGCCAAAGCAGTAGAGGGTCATCACAGGATAGTTCGAGTGTTCAACCACACAGCCAAACACCGGAGAGGCGGTCCTCTTCGCGCACCAACTACTTCTATAACTCACAAGACAGTTCTGCTGCTCCCACAAGACACAGCTTTGATTCGTCCGATCTTAGACCCAGCCGAAGTGCAGGTGCCTCCGCTGGTCCACCAACCTCAAGTCAACGTTCCAACAGCCAGGCAGACTCTTGGCCCAACAGGACCCGTTCCCAGCCCGTTGCAAACGAGGTACCCCCATACCCAGCACCTACGCCGACAATCCGTTCAGCTTCGGCACAACAACTCACGTTCACGCAAGAACCAGAAACATTCACATCCAGGGGAGATCTCCACCCAACATTCTCATCGAGTGTCATCCGCACGCCGATACATTATCAACAAGCTCGTCGCAGTACGGATGAGTCAAGTCACCACTCTCGCTCACCGAGCTCTACAGGTCACTCATCGACACCTTCGCGCGGACCGCCTGTCCCCGAGCCCCTGACAAGACAATCCTCATTACCCAACGCATCTTCGTCCACGCGGGACGTTTATACCAACTTTTCAGAGGATTTGTCCAACTCTCTGGTCGCAAACACATCCTCTCGAACGCGGTCCTCAGCTACAGCCGGCCCGCTCTCACGCAGCCGTACCGAACCTGTCGTCGCCAATCTCACCACGATACACGAGTCCTCATCCACTCTCTCGAGCGGCGAGATATTCTTAGCGCCCCTGCGCGATACACCGTGTCCGAGTTCGACAGAGTCATCGCCAGACCCGTCCCCGCGCCGGAGGGACAAACGCACGTCTCCCTACGGTAGCCACCCTCATTCACCCGAGCCGTCGCCCGGACTGTACCGTGATCGCCGACCATCTCCCTATGCAAGCCGACATGCCAATCCCCAATCCCGGGGCCATTCCCACTCGCCGTCTCCCTTGGGATCACCGCACCCGCACGTACGTGATCCTCATGTTCAGGGGGCAAGCAGCAGCAGCAGTGCAGCACGACGCGACAACAGCAACCCCCTCCCAACGCCCCCGGTCGAGCGCGCGAACCCGGAGGCGTCAAGACCGCCCGTCCAGGAGCCCTCACCGCCACGTTACGCGCGCAAGCTGCGCATGGGGTTCTGGAACAGGCGAGGCGACCACCTCACGCCCAACTCGTTCGTCGTGTATGCGCCGCACGACCGTGCGTATCCGGAGGAACTCCGGGACTATCCGGACGAGCGGGAGGGGTATCGGGACCAGTTTGGGACATTTGTGACGTGGCGGGAGGAACGGCCAGAGTTGCCTGCATCATTGCCACGTCGTGGGAGACCGCCTGCGCAGCCTTATGATACTGTGAGTCTTATTTCTGTTCCGTTGCTCGCGTCGTGTTGGTGTGCTCATCGGTGCCCATCTAGTTTGTCGTGTATACCTATCTCCAGTGACTCGAACACGATAATGATATCCGTCACGCCAATGTATTTATCGGATCTATACAAGATCGAGAAATGTCGAATGTCGCAAGAAAGGCCTCAGAGAAAGGAATTTCGCATAAGTAATCTATAAATAAGTAACGGATGTGGTAATACACAGAAAGTCATACAACAACGAAAAAAAAAACATAAGATGAGCTTCAAGCACAATGAAAGATGACACAAGACAAATACAGACTCCACGAGTGAAATGTGAAAAAAAAGGAACTCAAAGTCCAATACCGCCATGTTGGGTACGCATGTGCTCATAGATGCCTTGGCCTCTCGGGAATGTCGCCAAACACTCCCAGCAGATATGTGCCTGACAACGCGTGCAAGTCATGTGGTTGCATCCCTCGCTGCGCTCGATGGGTACTTTGCAGCCCGGACAGCTCTTGACGTCGTTGTTCGATGTCCATTCATTGAAGAGCTTGTCTTCGGCAACGTCGCGCTCTTCGCACGTCATGCCATCGTGGTACTTTATCCGGCACGCCGGACAGATACGAATGAGACACGAGGGGCATTGCAAGACTGCGTTTGGCGGAGCGGTGCGATACACTTGTGTACAGTCCGGCGTGGGACAGTGGTGGAATTCATCCGGTCGGCTATGAACGTACACCCAGAAAGCGGCCTCGATCACTGCGTTGAAATCGGACGCGGACAAGAGCTTCCGCGACAAGCCAAGAGGGATGTATTCAGTACAGGCGGCATCGTTCCCGAGGCACTTCAGGGGGAACATTTTGTTCTCCACCACCGAGGTCAGGTAGCCTGTTAGACAGGCACGACACCATTGATGACCGCATGCGAGTGACACGGGTACAACTGCTTCACCAAAGCAAACAGGACAAACTGCATCCGATGAACTAGGGTCATCGCCTTGCCGGCTTTGTGCGTCCTGGACGGCCGTGCACGCCGTGCGAAACGCCCGATCGTTTCCTCGAACGACAAGGACACGCTCTCCAAAGTCCAAGATGCAGTTTTCGGGACCAAGAAGCCCTTGCAGGGTACAAAGCTCGGCACTGCAGAAAATACCCAGAAGTTTTCCGGATAGCGGGATCCTCCAAAATTGCTGCGCCTTCAGCTCCATAATCTTGCGAACAATGTCTTGACGAGCACGGTGCCTCACCACGATGGGTCCCCACAACGAGATTACTCGTCTATAGTTTTGTACCTGTATCTGGATCCCGGGGTACTGGGCTTGCACTTGAGCGATGTAGGCATGACCAGCCGTGGCGGTGAGGAAGTCATCCCATAAAGGTTTCTTCTCGAGTGTGATGGTTTCGCCATGTAACAGTTGCTCAAACTCGTATTTGAGGCTGCTCAGCAGTTTGGGCTGTTCGCTAGACAACCTTATGTATGCTGGCGCGTCATCGTCGGCATTTTCCTTGACTTTCTCTCTGATAGAGACGCTGGGCCCATATCTGCGTTGCCACGACCAGCGCAGCCATCCGATGTCTTCCCGCATTTTCTTATAATGAGTCGCGCTCAAAACGTGTGACACGCTGACGACATGGCGGCAGGTGAGGATTGTGTGCCCTATAACTTTCGGGCGTCGGTGATCTAGATCGGCTTGAGCAGCACGGGCTTCGGTAGGGGACGTGAAATGGGCCCAGGCTTTGACCATCCCATCTCTGTAAGGAGGAGGGAGGATATCGAAGGACGTGATTGTCCCGTATTCCTCTAATCTAGAACGAATAGATTTGACCGCTTTGTCAAGGTACTGGTAGTTTGGACGCCCCAACATAACCGCCTTCGAGTTGGCGAACTTGCGGAGGTCCTGTTCCCTTACGCTTGCGGGAAGCTGCTTGAAAATGACGTTGTATGCGCCAACGCAGGGTAGTCCCTCGTATAATTGAGCGGACACGACCAGGTATTCCATCGAGAAACCGTTCAAAGAGTCGAGGGCAGCCTTCGCCTCTTTCAACGTATCATAGCCGGCGTAGCCAACTCGAAACGGACACTCCCATAGGAGTTGAACAGCAGTGTCTGTGAGAAACGTGCTGCCGCGGATCGAATTGTTGATTGCCAATTTGGCGGTGATCGTCCTTTTGGCGAACTCGATTCCATTGAGGTGTGTGACAGCTTTGATTGCGTCCGCCGCAGAGGCAAATTGAGTCTTGGCAGTCACCGGCTTCCCTGCCGGTGGCGCCTCAGGTAGATTGATGCTCTCCACCCCGTACGGCCAAAGCAATTCGTTCAGCCTCTCCAAGGTGACGGTACCGTCGATATTTCCCAGGTGCACCCATCGGCTTTCGAAACCGGTCACTACCTCTCGAACCTGGAAGCCACGATCAAATCGTACTTTGATGTGATCCGAGATAGTAGTGGCATAGAGAGGTTCAGGTCGCTGCAGTTCAACATCTCCGCTTGGTGGATCATGATTTCGAGGTATCGAGTTGTTTGTCTGGTCGCACGTGCGAGCGGGTGTTTTCACGACCACAGGCTGAGGAGGCGAGAGCGGTTGGGTTGGTCGCGTTGCAGGATTGCCAAACTAGTGGGTTGTTAAAAAATGATTGATTCATCCATCCGGAATTTGCTTACCTGATCCGGTCGCTCAGGATGGAGGTAGCGGCACGGAACTCTGTGGCAAGGACGACGCCTCATCCAATTCCAGCAAATCTCCCGAGGCATTTTGTGATTCTGAGGGATCTGATTTGAAACATTCGACTCGACAGACTGTCGGAGCATTTCATATCAAAACCCACGAAAATAGAACCACGGGCTTACGGTAAACGTCGTATCACTCCAAAGAACAGAAGAGCCGCCCGATGGTTCTTCAGACAGAGAACTGGTCGACGTTACTGGCGAGCGAGGAACAGGCTGAGTGTCCTTGCTGGCAGGTAGTTTGACAACAAGGGGTGTGGCTCCGGATGGCGGTGGAGAAATAACTCGACTTGTGACCGCGGGACCGTTGTAACCCTCGCAACGGAAGTCGTCCGCTGCATGATTGACAGGTTTCTACACAAATATTGAACTATGGGCGAGATGGCAATGAGAGGTGATCACTCACCATCAAAGTATGAACACCATTACGGCGTCTATGGCCACTTGGTTTTGGTAAGCCGGGCGGGGGTGGTAGGCTCATGTTGGGTTTGTTAAAGGGGTCGGTGAGCGCTCTTGCGCTTGTCAGAGTGTGCGAGACGACCTCTGGTGCGTGACGTGGTTGTTCACGCTCGACGCTGCGTTGCATCGGCGTCGATAACGACAAATTCTACGTCGATCAGTGATGAGTATCACGAGTGAACAGCGACACTAACTACATTAGCTCTTTCTGTTGTACTTTGATTAGATTCAGGTGTTATTGTAAAGTTGTTATTCTGTGATGTGCGAGGTGAGTTACAGAATTTCCGTAACGGAATACACTTGCCTGGCGTATTGAAACAGGTATCTCTGGAGGAGTGGCGGGGGGTTGTTTTTGCAACGCCATAAAAATTTGCTGCTTTAGTTGCATGTTGAGGAGCTCGTTTCCGGAGCATGGCGGAATCGTATTGAGACAGGGGTCGATAACCTCAGAACATGGTCTGCGAGACTCAACAAGGTGCAGTGTGATACGAATACTGTACGGCTCACATGGGCGTTGGGTTACAGAACCCCTGTAGTATCACTCCAGCATCGACTGGTTTGTTCTGAAATCGGGGTGGTAACGGGGCGGGGCAAACCCTGGGTCGTTTGTCTTGACGGATGGCGTTATTCCGATCTCGTGCCTGGAGCCGATACGTGCGTCAGGCAGCTGGAGACTCGACAAAGAGATGCATACACTTGGAACGTTGGACTTTTTACGGGCATTCGGGCGAGCGGCGTTGGGTTGTTTTCGCTGGTCATAGCGCTGGTCGCCGTTTTGCTGTGACTTGACAGCGATGGGCGAGGCTTGCACGGGGCCTTTTTTGTGGGGGTTCCGTTGATGTTGGGCTTGGCTCAACTGATTTGGCGGAGGCGGGCTGAGAGTGTCGAGGGGGCTGAACGAGTTTTGTTTCTTCGGTCCAACACACGCCATTGCTGGATTGCGCCAGGGACTCTGGGAAAAAGAGAACGTTGTTCTCCTGTCAAACAGCGGCGGTGACCGCAACCTGTGGCACCACCCTAAATGGCGATGGAATAAACAACCGTCAAGTCCTCGCTTCCATTCTCACAGAGATAACCCTCCGTACGATTGATATGAAAATACAACAATGCATAGACATCTACAACTTCAATAGCGTGGTCCAAGTGTCCACCAAAAATGTATTCACAGAACCTAAAACATCCCCGAAGTATCCCGGGAAGAGTCAAAGTGGCCATACAAAAGGGGGTTCTGCGGCAATGTGGTTCAGGGCCTGCGAGATCCAAACATGGAAGGAGGGCAAGCACTACATCAAATCCAAGAGTCTTCACTTGGTCGACAAAGTCGATCTGGTATTCGGGAATATTGAGAGCGAACAAATCGTCGGGGCAGTCGGGTTCTCGGTCCCGTTGATCGATTGATGGGTGGTTTCACGTCCGTTTCCCAAGTAGCGGCCCCAGCCTGTGCACCAGCCTCTCGATCGCCCGGCGCCGCTCGCGGGCCAAAGGGTGGCCGTCCCCTGGCACTGATAAGTATGAAAGCGCTCTGGACAAAGAGATCAGTTGAAGCATACTCCATACTCAAGGGCTGTTTCTGTTACCACAAGTAGTGAAACGAAGAAACGCGTTCCGTGCCAGAGAACATAGACCATACGAGAAACCAGTTGTAGCGTGCGAGAATCCATCGCGAAGTTGAGCAAGGGCATCCCTATGCCACAGAGAGAAGTCCCAGGGAATCGGAGGAAGATTGAAACACACAAACCAGGAAAGTGCTGGAGCAATGTGACTACTACAGCCTTTAGCCATTCCGAACTAGGAGCTTGGTCAAGGCTTTCTTTCAGTGCAGACGCCGTTCGGTTAATCGACGCGAGCTCAGCGTGCGTCGTCTGGCTGAGTAAGTGGACAGCTTCCATGAGGTGAGCCATCGAAGCCATAGTGTCGCCTTGGATAACCTGAGCACTGCGTGCCTGCATAAGGGAACCTTCAAGTAAATTTGATGACTCGTCCATGACCCCCGTGAGTTGTTCTAAAGACTGAAACAGAACGTTACATTATCGCAGCAGCGGGAAGCGAACACCGTCCTGACGTTTTGCAATGCGGACAGGCCACTCTCCAACAACCCCAGACGACGCTCTACGTGCGCCTGGAAATCGTGTCAAATCGCGATATCGTCAACAGTGACCACATACAGCTACATCTCTGTTTCGGAGACTTTCATCTTTAATCAAGGCAAATGCCGTGCTCAATTCATATGTGATAGATGATTGGATCGCAGGGAGAAGTCCGAGGAGATGGTCGGAGTGCTAAATAAGTTGCAAATCGTGAGTGGCACGCAGCCGGCGAAGATTCCGAAGACACACGTCGCGTTCCACTCTTTCAAGCATGCTATAAAACTTTGGATTGGATGATCAGCCTCGCGTTAGACATCTATGATAATGAAGAACTTTGATACTTTTGTCATAATCTCTTCATGATTGGCACGATCTCGGTCCTCGATCTTGTGGATCGCACTCTGCACCTCCATGAGGAGCTGGAAGGAGTCAAAACTGGGACAGAGCATATAAATAGATGTGTACCGATTGTGAGGTGTTCAAGTTGGTCATAGTCAGTATGTCCGAGGTGTCCTTCAACCCATTGGATGCCAAGCGTAACGCCTCTAGCATGTTACGCATATCCTATACCAGATACGTTACCCAAGCTCACGACGAACAATTCGTTCTGTAAAGGCATCGAATAATTCGCACCTCGGCCAGTATCCCCCATAGGTCTTGCGTCGTCTTGGAAGCCTTCTCCCGCTCAATTAAGAAGCGTACGAAGAATGCCTTCTCCTCAGTGATATTTCTATAAATATCCTTGGCGGTATCTGTCCATTGTTCTCGTGAAGCAACGATAATAACGGAGTGTATGAGGCATTACCAATGTCAATCCACCTTCTGAATGTAAAGCAAAGCTGGGCTGTAGCGACCATCAGACGAGCCATCTCGTGAATCCTTCGTTTCAACGTACGGATTTCACGGAGGTAGCCAGAATAGCTCGACCAAAACTGAGCACTCCGAGACAGCGCACTATCCTGGAATGTCAAAGCGTCCTCCGCCGACCAAGGATGTTTGCCTACTCGACACATCTAGCTTGGCCTTTGGGCGTCGGTGGGGAAGCTTTGGGACCGGCCCTTACATATGCAGCGCACTCCATTGGTGGTAAATAGTGTCTTGCAGTGGCAAGCTCACACATTGTCATACCAATGGCAGCTTATATGCGCGATGAGACAACACGAAAGCGACCTGAAAATGATGGATGAAAGTACCTTGAATGCGTTCTTGTTCGTCCATTCGTGATTCCTCGCAACGGGCCTTCACCAAGCTTATGGCATTCTGGAAACAATCCGGCTTCTGTTGGTAGGACTGGAGAACATCTTTGGGAGCTGTGAAATACATGACCAGAGTGGTATTTTGAAATTATTACCTTTGTTCGATAAAAGGACATCTATTCCTGCCTGTGAGAGTTCGGCTTTGCTCGTCGTTTTAGTCTGTAAATCGTGCGGTAATGAAATCAAGGTCACCGTCAAAACTGTTTAAGAGAACGGCTTCTGCAACCCGCTGTGCACTGGCAAGATCCGGCGGTGTTTGATAGGTAGTCCAGGACCATGCCAAGGTACGAGTGATGTGATTTGCAACGAACAGGATTAGCAGCAAATACTTGATCATTCCGCTTTCGGCCAAACATGGAACGTTGCTCTTTGCGCCGCTGCGGCGTGTGTTGATTGGTCGAATGGTAATAAGACGGTAGGACTGGGTCCAGGCTAGTATCCCTGTCTGAGGAGTCATAGAGACCGCTCGTGTTAAGCTCATGAGCGGTGATGGGTTAGAGTTTAGCGTAAGCGAGTTGACAATGAAGCGCGCGTTGATCAGTGTGGCGCGCTTTCTCTACTTAGCATGTACAGGCTCCGATTTGAATGACCAATAGTACGAGCTGACAACCAAACATCATGATGATCGGGCCCATCATCTCGTCGTTTCCTTTCACAGCTTTGCATCCAAAAAACCAGCACGGAGATACTCATGCCGCGTAGCAGGGAGTAGGTTCTCATGTGAAGTGTGCTGGAAAATATTATTTCCAGTAACGTCGGGGAGACCTGCTTGAACACCAGTCTCAAGTCCTCCCAAATCAAGAACAATGGATTTCAAGATGAAACGTCCTAGCCTACGTCCGGCTTGCTGACAGCTTACTGACACGATGCTTTGTTGTCATGGACGCCGCTGACGCGACAGACAGGGCTGCCGTACCAGATGGGACCGACGAAAAAAGTGAAGATCTCATCGTATGCAATGACCCAGGTATGGGGCCATTAAGAGACTCAGGACTGAGGGTGTACTTACACAATATATGCTGTTTCGTATAGCGTAAATGTCTCGGGCGTCGGTTCACGTCACTTCTTTGGAGCAGGTGCGTTACAGTACTCGACAATAATGGGACCACTCCA
>JBBPJQ010001426.1:0-10455 GCA_038088795.1 Boletus rex-veris
GATTTGCGTTGAACTGTCAACATGTCGTCAGCATCGCCGACACAAGCAGTTGAATTATACCAAAATGATCGTCATCGTAGAACCGCATAAATCTTGACGTACCATCTGGTAAAATTGGTCCATCTGTGCGTAGACAGGGAGCTTCTTTCGTGTCTCTAGTATTTTCTTGTACTGAGGAGTATGCGGAACCTTTGTGAAGGGATTCATGTCGTGTTCCTGGAAGCACAACAGGAGATCAAATGAGTTGGGAATTAACACCGTTGATGGGCCGAGCTTACCAATGCCTTGCGTACTTGGTTTGCGGTCACCCTGCGTGGTAGGAAACCAAAGAGCGGTGCGTTCTCAGCAGCTTTCTGCATGCCAGTGCCTCGCTGGGTTGGCGGAAGGTGTGCGAGGTATGGATTTTCCTTTTGTTCAGCCATATCCGTAGGCCCTGTGGTGATGGTCAAGTGCCAAGCATGCACAGAAAATGTGCTGATCTAAGGATCCAGTGTGACAGTCACGCTCCTCGCTTGTCACAATTTATCACGCCCTCACCAGTGCAAGAAAAAATGTAGATGTTCATACAGACACCAGGGGGGAGGGAAATGTAAAAACTAAAACATGTGCATTAAAGTAAGAATCGAACCCCCGACGGGTCGATGACATTGGCCTGGGTTACCACTACAGCCTGAACAGATCCTTGTGCCCCCATAACAAGCATGTCGGTGGAGACAACGCACAGATCGAGAATAGGGAGCGAGATGGCACAACCAAGCAGCATTGCCGCTCATCTTACGAACAACCTTCTGCCTCTCCCGGCTCTCGCACTTCCTACTCTTCCCGTCTCCGCTTGGTACAGCCGGTACGCCTCCCGTAAATGGTCTGGAGAAAGTGGACCAGTCTCACTTCGGCGTGCCTGGACCGCTCGTGCTGTCGAAGGACTAAGGCTGAGCACGTGAAGATGCCAGGTCGTGCTCACCTTTCTCTACTATTTCGCCCACGAACACCTTTCCGAAGCCAGCGACAATCTGAGCGACAGGCTGAGAGACTTGCTGACCCGTAGTTTGTTGTATTACCTTGAAGGGTTCAAAGACTCGTCAACCGAAGTGAAAAACGGATATGCGGTATCAGGACGTACCCTTCTGACAGCCTGCTTGGGTAACGCATGCCGCCTGTACGCCTCGAAACGATCATACTGCGCTGGACTAAAGTTGTCCATCAGCACTCTACAATATTAATGCAAGCGTCAAAGGATATCCTCGCGCGACCAAGAGTAAAATGCACACTTGAGGTTGTCCTTGCTCTCACTCTGCCATGACAGCTGCGCCGAATAATCATCGTCGGCCATCGCAGGTAAAAGCTCATCCTCTCCTTCACCATCCTCGTCTCCGGCACCAGTCCCCATCTTTGGAATGCCCACGCTTCCTCCAGCAGCAGCAGCAGCAGTACCAGAGTTGACAAAAGTCGTTGCCCCAAGTGGCATCGTCGTCGAGGTAGAAGGACCAGCTTCGTCCCCGCTGTCCATGGCCACGTCGCCCGCAGAGGCATCCGCGATGGGTTGACTTGTAGATGTTGACGCCGGTATAGCAGCGGAAACTGGGAAAGGCGTCGAAGTCCCGACAGCGGGCATGGTGGGATTCGTCCATTGCACAGGCGTAAATTGTCCCACTCCCGGACTGAGACCAGCAGACACTGGGCTGGCTTGGTGACTTGGAGGGCCAGAAGTGAGCACGGCGCCCCTCGGTTTCCTGCCACGTTTTGCGCCCCGCCCACGCGTCGCTGGGGTTGGTGTTTGTGGAAGGGCGAATGGAGTGATCTGGATGAACGGGTTTGGGGTGTACGGGGTGGTCATGTCAAGAGATAATGTATACCAAATACTCGTAAACACCATCTAAGCCTACGCGTCCAGCTTGCGCGTCGATCTTGAACACCATCATGGATCACTTCCCAGCCAACTGGGGTCGCCCCGTAAGTCGATTCATATTATACTGTGCCCATTCTAATCTATTGGTTGCGAAAGAGAAACGATGCAATCGATCTATATGCGACCCATCTCCTCCATCCAAGACCAAACAATCGGGCCAAAGATGCGTTCGCAGACAGCGTCCAGCGCACACAACAGCCCATCGTCACTGGGACGAGCGTCCTCGCCATCAAATTCAAGGATGGCATCATGATGGCAGCCGACACCCTCGGTACGTCCCTGTCGCTGATCGAGCACGCGTGCCTATTCCTGAGGACTTGGCAGCATCATATGGCTCGCTTGCACGCTTCAAGGACGTGCAACGTCTCCAGGCCTTCGGGGATTACACCGTCATCGGTGCAAGCGGCGACATGTCCGACTTTCAGTTTATACAACGATTACTTGACGATATCGCAGTCGCGGAGATTGCAGCGCAGGACGGACACGAGCTGGGCCCGGTGGAAATACACGAGTACATGTCACAAGTCATGTACGGGCGGCGCTCAAAGCTCAATCCTCTCTGGAATTCGCTCATCATCGGTGGTTTCAAAGATGGGAAGAGGTGCGTGGTAGCACCGTGCGCTCTATTTGGGGCTGACGTAGGGTTGAATGTAGGTTTTTGTCCTATGTTGATCTGCTAGGGACAACATATACGGCGTCGACGATTGCCACCGGGTACGGGAGTTACATCGCACAACCACTACTTCGCAAAGCCGTCGAGGGTTATGAGGACGTTTTGACGGCAGAACAAGCACGGAAAATATTGGAGGACAGCATGCGCGTCCTTTTCTACCGTGACGCTCGGAGTTTGAACAAGGTTCGTCTGTTCCCTAATCCCCATTGCACTGAGCCACGTTTCATATCATCTATCTAGTATCAACTTGCAACCATCACGGCTGCTGGCGTACACATCTCAGATTCATTGCATCTGGAGACGTCGTGGGACTTTGCCGAGGGCATCAGAGGGTATGGGGCTCAGACGCAGTAGCCAATTCTATTTCTCGCTGTACAATACTACCGATGCGGTGGTTTCCTCGCTTCAATTACCTCGATGGTGATCAATCCATGTGATCTCCTTTGTACTAAAGGACTACAACTATTGGACAACATGGCCGCTTTCACCGGTTAGTACTCGTAGCATTCAATAAGTCCCATATGGCCAATGCTACCGCCTCCAGTTGGCAACGTCACACCTCTGCTTCGGATCCGACCAGTTGGTGATACGGCGGTGGCAACTCCTGCATCAGACCAGCGTCCTGATGCTGGAAAATGATTGCTGGCCCCGCATCCTCTTCCTGGTTTGAGTCCGAACATACATGTTGGACATGCGCCACCGGCGACGTTGAGTACGACTGTCGCAAATGGTTTGTGGAGCGGGAAAACGTGTCTATGCGGAGCTCGTCGTCGTCGTAGGCATACCTGCCCGACGAAGCGTGCAAATCGTACTGGGGCACACGATGGCGCGGTACGGCGGGCATGCGGTATAGCTCGCTTGCGGAACGCGACAGCCACAACGCGTGTTTCGCAGAGCGCCGCTCTTGGACGGAGATAGAGCGGTTGACGGGAGGATACTGGGGTTGTGCGGCCGTGGGAAGGGATGCGGTGGACTGTCCAAATTGCACGCGTGAACCAGACTGCGACTGTGGATCTGAGGGTATGGGTGTACGAGGACGTGTCCAAGAGCGGGGCGGGGTGCGATAGGAGGGTGGCGCTCGATTCAAGAGCAACGACGTGTCGGACAGGTTGGGTTGCGCAAAGGGTTGCATGCCCGTATCGTGAGACGAGCCGGGCTTTGGCTGCCAAGATGTGGTTATAGTGGGTATCGGCGTAGAGCCCGCTCCGTGAGACCTGACCCTCGTGAGGCTCTCCTTCCTCCGGGCTTCATATGTGCCTCTTCTCCCTCTCTGTGAGTAGACTCTCGAGGGATAGATCGTTAGCGTAGGAACAGAGGTCGCATCGTGCGTTATTGTCGATGCGCCTGTCCTTGTCACCGCTGGCACGGTCATCTCAAAGGGCCTTGGAAGGGTGTCCTGAGCATCCAGGACTTTCTTTCGCCGGCGATACATCACGATGACATAGATAGCCATCGCCACGATCCCCATCCCACCTAGCGAAACACAGACGGCGACGGCAATCGTGTCTCCGTTGCTGGAATTGACGGTAACCAAGCCCCGACGCAACTGCATACGGTGGCGCTCAGAAAAGCTGCGGCGAAGTCTGGAGGTCGTTGGATGTGGTGGTCCGCGCGAACGGACAAGCATGCTAATTTGCTGCAGTGATCGGCATCTTGAGAATGCTTCTGATATCCCGGCAGAGGGCGTATCTTTGGCGTCTGCGATGCGAATGATAGAACCCGTTGTGTCGAACATGCCATTCCTGGCCAGAAGGAAGGACACGTGATTGAGAATGAAGACACGAATGTCCGAAATTAGTCAACTCACCCATCGCTAACGATAACTGTCAAGCATGGCAAAGCATCAGCACGCAGAGATTGAAAGCACGCCTTCTGGTTCAACCGTAGAGTTGTTATGGATCGATAAGAAAACTTACCAGTAGGTTGCCCTCCCCTACTCGTGTATGGAAAAATGTATTCTCCTGACGGCGCAAAGTCACCATGAACGTCGCCAGGTTCAAGAACCACGGTGTCAACTGAGTTTGGCAGTTTCCCTCCAGAAAAAAACGTCTCCCAGGGCCTGCATGATATGGGGCGGCCGAAGAGAGGTGGGGTAATTTTAGGCTCGGTTGCTTCTAGAATACCAGGGGTCACGGACTTGGCCAGGCAATCCTTCGGGCCCACTTAAGGAAAGGCAGGTATATCAAGAAGATGAAAGACGAACGTGAGCAGACTCACGAATAACTGCGTATATATCAGGGCGTACCCCAAGGGACGTGCCAAAAGAGTCCAAAAGCGTAAGAATAAGCTGGGTACCTGTCGGTTCTTCTGCTTAGCACGTCACTGCGATGAGGGTAGATCACAACCGCACCCGCAGGATGTTGTACCGCCCAACGCAAAGCTGACGAGTCGTAGCCAACAAAGGACACCGTGGCGCTTCCACCTGGTTCGAATGCGAGGACATAGTACGATGCATTGCTCTGTAAGGTGTAGCTCGTCTCGGAGGAAAGCAAGATGTCCAATGAGTCGCACTCCATCAGCTGATTAGGTCCCAACGTCCAGAGGATTGGGTCCACTTTGCGTCAACTATAGGCCGTTGAAATATGCAAACTGGAACAACACACCTCGTTCCCGCCAGCGAGTCTCCATGGGAGCACACTGTTCTCCTGAGCGTGACACTGTTGAGAGGAGAACCATAAAATCGCAAATGCTACCATGAGTGTTCGAAGCCCAGGAACCATGGTGTCACCGAGCAGCCAGAATGGGTGATGTTGAGAACTGAAAGTGGACGTGACAGTAGTGCCAGTGGCAGAGGAGACCTGGAAGAGTGTCGTCGTCCAGTGACAACAACGACCAGAATAAGCGTAAAGGTTTCAGGTGCCAGTCCTGATCTAACCGACCTGCCACAGGCAGATAAATGAGCACTGGGAGGCCAGGTATGCAAGAGACGGCATGCAACGGGAAGAGAATATTCCGAGATCCTGTCGCACAAATTTGGAATAAAGGAGCAACCTGCATCACTCGTCTCGAGTCTCCCAGAGGCGTAGCCAAGGCCACTGCCAATGCTTCGTTGAGGTGTATAGTTCACGTCGAGTGTTTTCCACGGTCTACTCGGGCATGGATCTCAAACGGTCCATAGGACAGCAAACTCCAGTAGTGCAGCTAGAATCAATAGGAATAAGTAACACACCCAACAAGGACAGGAAAGGCATAATAATGCCTGAGAGTTTTGAGGAAGCTGACGGGTCACGGCCACGGGGAATATCAGTGATGGACGTATCAACTCCGATGATCCTGACAGAATCACAGCCCTTCTCGCCGTAAGCACGTCGAAGAATGTTTGAGCCCTTGACAAGATGGAGGTACAAGACAAGAAATATCTGTGGTGACATTGGACAAGACAAGGCTGGGAAACACGTAACTGGCACTGCTATGAACTCAGGCTTGAATTTGTGCAGTTCCGAACGCCTCGATGCTCCAGCTTCCAGCATCAGCATCAAACTGATACAACAGACAAGATTACCGGATAAACGGAGTGGCCGAGACACCGAGTTTTCACGCTGTTCATGTGCAACCCACAACAAGCCATGCACTGCATACATAAAGGATGCCACTCATTTTGGACTAGGTTACAGTTGCGACTTTACTGTGCCCATTGTGAAGTCGTTGGTACATGTTAACCGCACCATCCAAGAGGCATATCATAATTGTCCAGAGTTCGACAAGAAGGCAACCTACACCATGAAGCAGCGTTAGTACGGACTCACTCCGAAATCGGTCACTGGCACCGGGAACTTTCAAGTCTGGTTCACGAGGAAACCGACTCAAATGCAACAAATCGGGCTTTTGTACAGTGTACAAAACTCTGACTCGATACTTTCCTTTCTGCAAAAACAACATCCAGACACGGCATACGATGTAGCTTCGTTCCTACGCTGATTTCATATTTGATCTCTCCCTCCTATTCATTAACTCCCTCGAAGCGGAACAGCTGGGTAGGTATGAACTGCGGGGGAATGGACCTGGTGGATATGATTGGCTTAAGCGCAATCTGCGACACTCGTTAGAGTTGCCATGTCAGGAGGAGAGAACTGAGTACCTTAGAATTGGGATCATCGTAAGCGACAGTCCATCCCTTGATGTCATCGTTGATTGGTGAGATACTGAACGCAGAGCAGGTTAGCAAAACATGCAGTCACAACGATAAATGATGATTGCGCTCACGTGTATGCGTCCTGAAGTCTCCTGTAGGTGGCGATCCACTCCACGTTTTGCTCAGGGTAAATGGAAGCAGTGACCCTGTTGTCGACTACTCCGGTGTAGCGATACCCGCCTACGCTGAGCCGATAAGTCTTGTTGCCTTCTTGCTCGACGACCCACTACAGACAACGAGGTGAGGCTTGTGTTTTGGATGGAGACAAGAAACTGCCGTACAGTTGTGACGCGCCCGTTGAGGTGGACAGACTGGAATGCTGGACGTGTCAAATTGACACCGGCAGGGGGGTTGCCGTCGTCGATGAGGGAGACGACCCTGAATGTACCAGAGGTGAGGTTGGGAGCCATGGAGTGTTTGACTGTGCTAAACGATCGAGGTACGAGGTGGACTGTGCGATTCGTTCGTTTTATAGGCGTCGAGCGCTGGTCTTGGCGGATGATACCCTGGCTACTATCTCGGACACTTCCGCGAATGCGTGATGCCCGTCGAATGGTCGTTTATGCATCTTTCCTCTCTGGTGTGTGCTCTCCCGTCGCCGATCTACATACCTTAGCCGAGCTGAAAGACTCGAAATAGTCTCCGTTTAGAAACTCGGCTCCTCTGCACTGACAGTACTGTTTTGAGCCCGCTGCTCAAGGGGTTACGGGGACCAATCACAGGGACTCAGTTAGTTACGCTACGGTGAGCTCCTTTTGCCTGCAAATTTGCCGCGCTTATGGGGCTTAAAACGGAATATCTGATACGGACTTCAAATGTCGGGCGTAACAGACACATAAGTAATTTGAATAACGAATGTCCGCACCCACTAAGGTCGCTTCAAGATTGGTGATTTTGGAATGGCGTGGTTGTGGCCCCGAGTTAGTGAACCATCTAAATTACCATGAGTGGTCTTACCTGAGATTGTTTTTCTTGTTGTAGTTGACTACAGTATGGACATCCAAGAAGTCGGATGAACGATACAGGAGTGAACAGGCTAAAGTGTGCACCAACCTGTTCAATGAAAGGACGTGCTCAGTACTCCGAGGAGATTTCTTGCATTGCGTTTGCATAGTGTTGACTCGGAGTGCTCCTCGAATGGCCATAGTTCGGATCTTGGTCTGTCTATAAACCCCCTCCTAGTACGCCGCCTAGTTGCTATGATTTCGAACGTCGTACTTGGCAGCTTCCGATCTGGACCCTGATACCATGACCATGCTCAGAAACACTTTCTCAGTTTCTGCTCGGACTCCGCCCTTCCCGCTCATTCGTCTGCCAGTGCGCACGTCACAATGCCCATTGCTTGCTGCCGGATAGGCTCGCCCTCTACCCCGTGACTACGATTTGGCGAGCGCTCCAAGCTGGACTACGTGTCGTTGGGGAGGAGATTGAGATCGTACCGAAAGTTCGATCTGTTTCGCTGATTACTCGGTCGGATTACTGTGGGTATTCCTCAGCTTATGTGGGTTTGGACAACTGCCGGTGAGTCACGCTATCGGAAAAATTCGTGCCCCTGCTCGTGGTTATCATCACCTATGTAATGAAGCCATCACACTGATGCGGAACACACATGAGGACCTCGTAGACGCCGGGCGCGAGCGCTTCCAATCAGTCAAATATGCTGGACATTGGACATGTACTGTCATTCAAGCGACTGCAGCGATACACTCTACCGTTGGAAAACACGTTCCAACTGAGTTTGCTAAGCGGGAAATAGGAAGGCGAAGAGGTATGAACCATAGCACGACTGCAAACAATCCAGCGAACTTGTTTCACGGAACGAATGCGCTCCTATAGAATGCCACTTCTGGATTCCGACCAAAACACAGCGTTGGGCGGCGACCGCTTAAATGCGTTCCAGAATTTTAGAAGAATCGAATGGAATCCTGACTCTTCCACGAAGCCATTCTTTCAATGTCCCCTGGCCATCTGCTTCCCAAAGATACCTCTGCTACTCGTGTATATTTACTCACTACTTTCTTGGCATCCAGGGCACGATCGGGGTCGAGGTTACTATCCTGCTGCTGAGTTTCAGGATGTATTGATGATCCGCGTGGTAAGGCGTAACAACAAACCATGTGCAATCCGTGTGGGGCCTTCGAAGAGTCACATGCAAGATGCTTCGAAAGCGCACTGCTGCCGTGCCGAAGTGGTCTCTTTCAAGTCAGACTTCAGCCTTTACTCGCTTCAACCACACGCTTAAAGTCCCTCAGTGTTACACATATCACCAGTGATATAACATGCTCTGGGTATCGGTCCAGTGTCTAGTGGAACGGGCTGCTTGGTCATCTTCTAGATTAGGGGCATAACTACCGATGGGATATCGTGTGACGGCTGGCTACAGTCGACTCCCTCATAACCGATACTCTCTGATATCCCATACTGTGATGAAGAACCTCCCGCGCAACCTTATCCCCATTTCATCTCTCGTTCATCCCGTCCCAGTCCAACTCCGCTGCACCTGATTTCATCGTACAAGCCGAGAATGACTTGGAGTCACGCGGCGTTCTCCAACATCCAAATCGAATGGACACCTCAGAACTCCTCAATCCCGCAGCTGAATCCCACGACATCTTCAGTGTGTCGGACAAGAATATCCACGATGCAGTCATGGAAGCCTAAAAGGGCCCGGGAGCAGTCAATGCTTTCGGGTAACGATGATGATGACCCGGAACCAGTCGAGCCCGAGGTACACGCAAGAAGCTCTCGCAGCGGCAATGTCGCTTCGGAAATAATACGCAAAGAATCTCAACAATCCATTGGCTCGTAAATTGGAGGCAGTCTGAACGCATTTGGGCAGATGTGTGATTGGTCCGCGTAAGCCCTTAGGCCTTAGGAAGCGGGCACTGTTCCTTTTTTGTCAGTGCAGGGACTATTTCGAGTCTCTCACTGGCTCGGCTAAGATCGGCGGAGAGCACCACCAGAGGAAAGATGCATAAATGACCATTCGACGGGGTCCGAGATAGTAGCCAGGTATGATCCCCCAAGACCAGCGCTCGATGCCTATAAAACGAACGAATCGCACAGTCCACCTCTTACCTTGACCGTTTACCACAGTCAAACACACTATGGCTCCCAATCTCACCCCTGGTGTATTCAAGATCGTCTCTCTCATCGAGGGAAACCCCCCTACCAGCGTCAACCTCATACTTCCAGGCTTCCAATTTGTCTACCTCAATGGGCCTGTCATGACTGTACGGTAATTTCTTCTTTCCACCCAGAAAATAAGGCTCACATAGGCTATAGTGGGTCATCAGGCAAGATGGCGACAAGACTTATCGGCTCAGCGTAGGCGGATATCCCTACACCGGAGTAATCGACAACAATGTCACTGCTTCCATTGACGCTGAGCAGAACATGGAGTGGATCGCCACCTACAGAGAATTTCATGACGCATACACGTGAGCGCAATCATTCATCGTTGTGACTGCATGTTTTGCTAACCTGCTCTGCGTTCAGTATCTCGCCAATTAACGATGACATCATGGGGTGGACTGTCGCTGACGATGATCCCAATTCTAAGGCACTCAGTTCTCTCCTCCTGACATGGCAACTCTAACGAGTGTCGCAGGTTACGCTCAAGCCAATCATATCCACCAAGTCCATTCCCCCGCAGTTCTTACCTACCCAGCTGTTCCGCTTCAAGGCAGTTAATGAATAGGAGGGAGAGATCAAATGTGAAATCAGCGTAGGAACGAAGCTACA
>JBBPJQ010001427.1:0-10451 GCA_038088795.1 Boletus rex-veris
CTATGGACAATTTGTCCATTTGGTAGAAGGAGACGTGCCCAGTGTCAGATCTTAGGAAGCGGTCCGATCTTGTCAAGGAAGTCCAAAATGGCACCACCAGTACCATGACTGGAATAGACAGGAATCTTGTCTCGCTTATGAAGGAATGCATAGCCACCACCAAGATCAAGTGCAGAGGTGGGAAGATGAGTTTGGGAGTCATCAAGCTCGGGTAGTGCTGCAAGTAGTGCATTTACATGTGCATGTTGCATGCCCTCCCTTGTGAAGTTTTCTAAATAGTTTGAAGGTTGTTAAATTTGCTGCTTGAGGTTACCAATGGTTTGCTCAATCGTCCAATGAGCTGTACAGATACACAGTCCTTTTTGAAAGGTTTCAGGAGCAAGGTGGATTACTTGATGTATGCATGGTTGAATAAAGTGGATCCGATCAACACGTTGTTGGTAGTAAATCTCCTCGAATTCATGCTCCCATGACACCAAAAGAACACATGCTTCAAGGACCTCTTCATGTGTAAGTTGATGCTGGCAAATGAGTCGAAATCCTCAAATGAGTTTGCACAAATTTGACCAATATGGCTTGGGAAGGAGACCGTGGAGAAGACCCAGTACGAGAGTGAAGATGTACAGATGGAACTCCCATGACTTGTAACCCAAGTTAAGCTTATCTTCAATATTACGGGGTTTTGTACCAAACGACCCTGGGAGATGGTAGCCAGCTTCTTCAACAGCACGACCATGGGCTTTCCAGACTTGTTCATCACGAAAAATTGCCCAATCCCAGGTATCGATGTCATCAGTATTCATACAAGTGATGGTACCCCACCAAAGTGATAAGAAGAGGTCACTGAGGTTTGCTGTCAAGTGCATAATGTTGGGCATCATACATAGCAGTACACTGAGTGAGCACCTCAGATTCAAGCCAAGGATAAGCGGCACCTTTGTGATACCTGTTTCGGTGCGATGCAACTTGAACTGGTGCTGATTGGGTGAGGAAACAAGGTGGATCAGATTTGCTGTGTATTCCTGGCTGCTGGCTGGAGGTATTTTGAACGAGGAATGATCAGGGTGATTACTGTCTTCAGGGCTGTTGTGCGGGCACAAGAGGGCTGGGTAGTAATGGGAGCGTGTGTTCTTATGTCATCCTCGGACTCCACAATACAGCTGACATCCATTTTTACCACAATGGCCAACAAGGCCATCCCAATATACCAGTCTGGGCCTGTCTGCAGTTGTGAAAAGGAAATATACATTTGATCGAAAGGTCACCTGATGGGATGAATCCCAAATCTTGAGACCTTCTGTTTGTAATGTGGAGATATGGTGTAGTCCAACAATCATAAATGAATCAATCATTTTCAGTTTTTTCAGGCCTGGAATGAATCCGCCAGGTAGAACATGGGTCTTATGATAGCACTTGTTGGGGGCAAGATTAATGACGATCCATATGTAGAGCCAACAATTGGAATCTTTGTCCTCGTATATCTGTGCACCATTGAGAGAGGCCATGACAACAATGTCATTTTTGTGGATATCGCCAGCCAGCAAGCTACCTAAATAATCCCAGCCGGCAGCGATGTCATCAACAATAGAAATCTTCTTCTTCTCTTTGTACTCATCGAGGACCTGCTGAGTTCATTCATGGAGATATTGCATCTCTTCAGCACTTTTGGGGTTGCGATATAATGCCTGTAACTGCAGGCCAAGTGGGAGGGTGGTGAACTTCTTTGCTGGAATCTTGACTTGACCATTTGTCGCCTCAAGTTTTGCTTCATCCCAGCGAGTCTTGCCACATTGAGGGCATTCCATGAGATCTGAGAATGGTCCAGTGAATCCAAGACAAGAATTGATGCACATGTCATGCTCGATGGGCTCAATGCCAGTATACAATGTGATGAGGTTCTCGACAGCATGAAACTTGAGACAATTGTCAACTCCAGGAGCATCAGAAAAGTTTTGTTTTGTGGATTTGATGACTCACTCATATGCAGCCTGAGATGAATGCTTGAGTGCAAGGTAGGTTGAAATACTATGTCGTATACCGGGGTTGTCAAGCTGAATGGGGGCCTCGAGAGGATTGCGTAACCTTTCGAGCATCACAGGGGTTGTTTTTGAGATAGGATCTTCAAAGGAGGTGTTCCTGACAAGATTGATGAACTCCATGGTTTCTCTAATCTTTGGTAGCACCGTGGAACGTGATAGTGCTTTGAGATCAATAACTGGCAGCCATCTGTGATCATAGACAATGTCTCGTGCATGACCTTGTCATCGCAGCGGATCTGGTGCTAGTGGGGCTCATTTGGGAGGAGGGGGACAGTCTATCTGAGGTTGCTGATTCTGTGGAGGCACTGGAGCATTGGTTGCTTGAAGAGGGCCATCATGGTGATCTTGAGTGACTGGTAAGGATAACCGAAAGAAGTCATTTGCATGAGGGTTAAAAGCCTGAGCATTGGGAGAAGGAGATCGATGACTTGGAAGAGAACCTGAAGGTGACCGATACTGACTCAGAGGAGGGGCCTTCAAATCAACTCATTCAGCTTGTTCAGGCTGTGATCGTCCAAGAATCAGTTGGATGGTACAAAGATCATCAAGGATTACTCACAACTTCTTTCTTTCGGGCACATTTTCTCTTGCCAACACGGTGCAGAGCATCAGGTGTCTCTCGGGCTCTCTTTGACAGAGCACATTGAGTTTCGCCATGACAAACATATCAAGGCACTCCCATGCTGGGACCAGCTTGCTCAGAAGGTTTTTCCTCAGCTTCTAGATTATCGGAAACCTTGGCACGCCAGTGGACAGCATCAAGTGACAATGGCCTGAAAAGCATCATCTTGTCATGCTCGTGTTCCTCAGCTTGTGCCAAGTGCCGATAAAAGGTCGCTTTTGAGAGGAGACAAGGTTGAGCATGACAGTGTTTTCGACAGATACATACACATTTGTCGCTTATGCTAGATGAGCCGGACGGCTCTGGATCCATTCTAGAGAACAAAAGAAGTAGAATGAGATTATGTACAGAAAGTAGTATAGAATCAAGGCATTAGTCCAATGGTTTCATGCACATATGGGTGACCTTAGTGTTATTGCAAATGGGTGTATCATAAAACTTGTGCAGTGCTTGTGCAGTGTTTTGCGGTGATGTTGACGGAAATCAATGCGTAATGATAGATGGAAGTGATGCAATGGGAGCGCAGTCAAGTTGGTAGGCTGCAAAATGTGCGATTGCATCAATCTTTGCTATCGACAATAGCAGTACAACACATTACAAGTAGTAAATCTAATATCTGGTCACACAGAGATGGCTGATGTCACACCCAGCCATATGTGGCCCTCCCAGGTCACACCCAGTTTTCACTGGGCCTCAATTCTGACTCGTATCAGACTGAGGTGAGCCCATCCATTCATACCTTCACCTTGTACTCATTATATGTAGTGTATCTTCCACAGGTACACAATATTATAGTCCTGACTCATATCAGACTGAGTGTATCTTCCACAGGTTATGAGCCCCAGAAGAACTGGATGAGTTACGGTGTACTCTGAATCAATGCTCACATAATCAAGAAGATTTCCAACTCCATTAAATGGTTCTTCTATTGAAGGAGACAAAATGGCTATCAGTAGGGGCCAAGAGTTCTACATTCACATCATTGTTACCCAGGGAACCAGACATACAAGTGGGTGAATTGAACTTACCTGAATTCTCACAATAATGGTGGGAACTTTGGAGAGCTGAACTTGTGGCTCAAGAATGCATAATAGTGACAGCATGGCAAAATGCTTTAAACCCTGATGATCAGATCGAAATACTTGATGATGACTGTAAGGTTTTTGAGATGGACATGTAGTAGAGTAGAAGAAACATGCTATCACATTGTCGTGTTATCGTGTTATTGTCCAGGAAGTCGGGGACTTGGTGCAAGTGCACCACTACGATTAGGTAAGTGATGTGGCAAATTACAAACACACCACAATTGAAATATTGAACCTTCGCCTGACTATCCGAGGTTTACTGCATGCAGCTTCTCCTTCTCTTCTCCTCGCTACCCATGGTATACCCCAGGTAGTGTTTTGGCTGTCCTTCCAACAATGACATTCGACATCTCCTTCCCCTGGTGGAACATTCCACCACTTCATTGTTCTTCGCAGCGATTGCCAAGATTGAGAAGGCAACCACTGTCATTGTCTACTTTGACTTCTGGTTTCGACTAGAATCTTGCCCCTGCCCAACTCACTGGTGTTTACACCAAGGAGTGTCATCATTACCCTTGTGGCTCATCAGTGTTTACATTGATGAGCTTCCTTGTTGTCTTCATCACTTGTCTTACCATTGTCCATCTTGGGTTGTCATCATTGGCATTGCATACAGTTCATTGGTGTATACGAGCTTCTGCAATCCCTTGTCACAGGTCCTAATCACCTGCCTCATTGGTGTTTACATCAATGAGCTTCCCATAATTCTTCGTTATCTTAGACTGGTGTCCATTTTTCCTGACCTCTACTGTTCACATGGTAAGCCCCAACCATCTCAGATCCATTCCATCCACTCATTTCAACATCACATCCCTTTAGTCCACAGATGTACATATTCTTCAATTCTCACTCAGGGAGGATCTTCACCTCCCCAAATACAATGGAACCACCTCATGCAACTATAGTGGCTCAAAAAACTGTCCCAATGTTTGCATGCTTTTCACTAAACACAATAACCCCCAATACCCCCTAACCCTCATCCTAACATATGAGTGTATGAAATAATGTACTCACTCTTGGCTTTCTATGGGCCCAAGGGTCAATAGGATTTGATGCAATGGCAGCCATTTCAAAATAACAGCTCATTGGGACAGTTTTTTGACTTTGAATTCTTATTACATATATCAGATCCTGGAATGCTGTAAGATGGTGACATACCTTAGGTAATGAATATATTATGTCACCATTATGTAATTAATCATTCTACAACAAAAAAAAAAAGGAAGGGCTAACTTCCAAGGAGGTCAAAGTTACAGTCAAGTTTAGAGAAGGATTACTCATGATATGGGGCTGTATTGAGTGGGATGATGTGGGAGTTTTGAGTGAGGTTGAGGGGAGGATGGATGCTGAACAGTATGTGGCCATTTTAAAGGGAGACTTACTGCAAAGCATGGAGGAATCTGGAATTTCTACAGATCAAGTCATCTTCCAGCAGAGTAATAATTCCAAATATACCTCCAGAAGAGCCAAGATCTGATTTGAGGAGCAAGATATCAAGCTTCTGGATTGGCCTGCTCAGTCTCCAGACCTTAATCTCATTGAACACACTTGAGGTCATCTCAAAAGATGCCTTTCAGATTATGAAAGGGCTCCCATAGGGGTTCATTAGTTATGGGATAGGAGGGTGGTAGAGTGGGGGAAGATTTCTGTGAAGGGATATAAGAAATGGATAGAAAGCATGCCTAGATGGATTCAAGCAGTTATTAAGGCCAAGGGAGGTCATACCAAGTATTAAATACCCTATTTTATACAAAGTCAAATAACTGTCCCAATGAGTTGTCATGTTGAAATGGCTGCCATTTCATCAAATTCTATTCATATCACTTGACCCTTGGGCCCATAGAAAGCCAAGAGTAAGTACATTATTTCATATATCATATGCTAGGGTGAGGATTAGGGGATATTGGGGGTTATCATGTTTAGTGAAAAACATGCAAACATTGGGACAGTTTTTTGAGCCACTGTATCCTCTCACCCATCGTAAGGGGTTTGGATGACCTTCTTCAAAACATCCACAAGTTACATGTCATGTCTGGAAGCTATCCACATTTACCATACGCTCTCTGATGTTGACTATGCACCAGACCACTTTTCTCCTGCCTCCATTATGATGGTTGTGTACCCATCATTCCATTGAATGGGCATTCACCATCAACCCCAATCTTCTTCCAAAGTGGCTCGAACTAGACAATTTCCTCACTCAGGTGTTCAAGGCCCTCCCAGTTAGTTGTCCTCTGAATGTCGTGGTCAATCCCATGCCTTCCGATGTGAGATATGCCAAGACATTTCCAATGGTGGCTGCCACTCATCTTGCAGGGAGCCGTGCACTGGATATGTTACGCTCGCCCTATTCACCCCTATCATTTTCACACTTTTCCTTGCATTAACTATACTAAACCACCAGATAACTATAAATAACTCCTATCACATGAACACTACAGATTGTCCCCAATAACCATTAACATAGCCTTATCTTATCAAGTTATATAATCCATATCACATGTCTAGTCACGTGACCAGTCACATGACCTTATCTCCCTTATCTCAGCTGTGCTACACATGTTATCCTCATGCTCACCTCATGCTTTTCCACTTGACTCACTTTTCCTTATCATCCAATCATATCGCTCCATCTTATCTAGGCAGTGTTTATCTGCTAACTGATGGCTAACTCATGGTAACCAGTCTACAACATATTAAACTCTTTACAGAATACATGGCTATGTACATAGCTATGTACAGCTCAGTCTGTGCCCCTATGTTAACTGTATAAATACTGTAGATCAGTAGTACTTACTCTCTAGTCTAGTTCTCTTGTTATTTCCCTTTCCCATTGTACCAATAGAACATCATTGAACCTTCATAGGACTTGTTAACCAAGTCTACACACTTCCCACTCAACAGCTAGACCCCTATTGACCATAGATGGGTTTGATTATTACAGGAGGTGAAATATGGAGATTCTGGCTTTCGGGCTTGTCTGTGCCTGCCAAGCGATTTGGATTGGCTGATACAGTTGGTAACATTGTATATTAGCTGGTAACACTTGCATTCAATGGTAATTACAAGTATATAATGTCTACCTAAGGTGCAAACACACAGGAGGTGAAATATGGAGATTCAGGCTTTCAGGCTTGTCTGTGCCTGCCAAGCCAATTTCCATCGGCTCATACCATTGGTGACATTGTATATTAGCCAGTAACACTTGCATTCAATGGTTATAATGTCTACTTAAGGTAAAAACACACAGAAGGTGAAATATGGAGATTCAGGCTTGTCTGTGCCTGCCAAGCTGATTTGCATCGGCTCATACCATCAGTGACATTGTATATTAACACTTGCATTCAACAGTAATTACAAGTGCACAATGTCTACCATACATAGAAACATGTGGGAGATGACATATGGAGGTTTTAGTATTTGGGCTTGTTTGTGCCTGCCGAGCCGATTTCCATCGGCTAATACAGTCGGTGACATTGTATATTAGCCAGTAACACTTACATTCAATGGAAATTACAAGTATATAATGTTTACTTAAGGTGAAAATACATAGGAGGTGAAATATGGAGATTCTGGCTTTCAGGCTTGTCTGTGCCTGCCAAGCAGATTTGGACCAACTCATACACTCGGTGGCATTGTATATTAGCTGGTAATACTGGCATTCAACAGTAATTACAAGTATATAATGTCTCCTATGTATGAAAGAAATTAGAAGGTGGAATATTGCAGTTTTGATTGTTGGCCCTTTCTGAGTTGGCCCTCACTGATGTATACTCATCCATACAGTCAATGACTGTATTGATCAGCCTATCTTATTGGTAAATACAATGACATACAGTCTACAATCTTTGAAAGAGATGAAATATTGGAAATTGATCTCTCCTAAGTGGACTCAGAGTTAAAGGTAACTTGGTGGAATGGGACATGTCTCATGTAATGATAGACAGTGTGGAAATATATGTAGACATGATAAAATATCTGGCCATACCAGAATGCAAACATCCAGTGATATGTGACACAATTTTGCTGGCAGAGATACTTTATATGATGCTCAAGTAAACTAGAGTTACTATTATGGCATTTAAAGGACCTAGAAAGTAAAATGGAACACACCACAGTGTTAGCTTGGTAGTCTCAGCCACAAGAAACAATGCAGATATTGAGTTGATATATGAAATTTAAGTATTTGTCCCCTTGAGCATGTTCCTAGGTATTTCTATGTATAGTAGACATTGTGCACTTCTAATGACCATTGGATGCAAGTGCTACTGGCTAATATACAATGCCACCAACTGTATGAGTTGGCCCAAATTGGCTCGGCAGGCACAGACAAGCCCGAAAGCTGAAACTCCCACACTTCAGAGTCTCCTGTGTGTTTTCACCTTAAATAGACATCATATACTTGTAATTACCATTGAATGCAAGTGTTACCAGCTAATATACAATGTTACTGACTGTATTAGCCGATGGAAATTGGCTCGGCAGGCACAGACAAGCCCAAAAGCCCGAATCTCCATATTTCACCTCCTATGTGATTTCACCTTAGGTAGACATTATATACTTGTAATTACCATTGAATGCAAGTGTTACCAGCTAATATACAATGTCACTGACTGTATCAGCCAATGGAAATTGGCTCAGCAGGCACAGACAAGCCTGAATCTCCATATTTCACCTCCTATGTATTTTCATCTTAGGTAGACATTATGTACTTGTAATTACCATTGATTGCAAGTGTTACCAGCTAATATACAATGTCACCAACTGTATAAGCCGATGGAAATTGGCTTGGCAGGCACAGACAAGCCCAAAAGCCCAAATCTCTATATTTCACCTCCTGTGTGTTTTTATCTCAAGTAGACATTATATACTTGTAATTATCATTGAATGCAAGTGTTACCAGCTAATATACAATGCCACTGACTGTATGAGTCAGCCCAAATTGGCTTGGCAGGCACAAACAAGTCCAAAAGCCAGAATCTCCATATTTCACGTCCTATATGCTTTCACCTTAAATAGACATTATGTATATACTTGTAATTACCATTGAATGTAAGTGTTACTGGCTAATATACTAACAAAGTCTGAGAGAGAGCAGTGGTTACTTGATACTCAGCTGATGCCTAAGATGGACAGAAACGACTGAGGTGCTTGTAAATGAGAAGCAAGTATATATATGCTATGGGTGGAGGTATACTTGTATTATGTTACCTACATTATTGCCATGATGAACCTGAATGAAGGTTTAAGTGAATAGGTTGTAGTGCTTCTGGTGCTTCTGGTGCTTCTGCACTTTTCGAGGAAGTTCTGGAAGTGGTTCCAATGTTTCCAAGTTCAGAAAAGTGCGGGAATATTCCGGAAGTGGTTCCGGAGGTTCTGAGTTCGGAAGGCACAGGAAAGTTCCAGAAGTGGTTCTAGAATAGGGGTTCTGAGATTGGAACACGGAACAGTCAGAACAGTTGTTATTTGTCATATATAATTCAACAGCTCTTCGGGCAAACCTGAACCCAACAGCATTGAAATTCTGATACTAAGTTTGATCTTTATATATTATAGTTTGAGAGTGGACTTGGCAACCACTTGGTTCACAGAAGTCACTCTCCTGGGGTCAAAGTAACCATGTATATGAAGAGGGTTCAGAGGGGACTTTTCTGTAGGTTCGATGCTGCGGGACCGGATCACCATCATCCTTGTTATGCATTGAGCATGGTATTGGCATAGACAGACTTACACCAGATTGAGAGAAGAAGTCGCCCTGCATAATGCTGTGTTCCATAGCAGTGTAGGAAGCACAGGTACTACTACAAAGGAGCTCAACAATTTATATATTACAAAGAGAATTGTAAATGTAATCAATTCTGGTTGATAATTCTTTCCAATTGGTGAGTGAAATAATGATGTGTGACGTGGATGAGTGTACATTTGCAGTGCCTATGCAGCAAGGGGGGCATCATTTAATGTGAAGTTGCACAAGTGGTAGTCGTCCTCTATGAGGAGAAAGATATATCCACAGTTGTCTGGATCTGCTGCCACCACCGCTTCATAGATGCAGAGCAAGCAGAAAATGGAGTTTCCACTGTGCAGTGTGATTACTTGTCTGTCAATTTTGGAGGGAAAAACAAAGTAACTGCCGATGTTAGTGATGAGGAAATTGTTTCCAGGCTGTTTGAGAATGTGACAAGGTTGAATCCCTGAACTGGAGTATTTTTTGAGATACAAAGCAAGCAGAATGCAAGGTGTTAATTGTGTTAGATCAGGTGAGTGGTTAGAGTTAGCCTGGCGGTGAAGTCTGTAAAAGTATGTCAACAGTGTTGTACACCAATGTGAATAAACATAGAACTGAACTGTTGGATGACATTTAAAATATGGGGGATGTTGCTACTTTTGATGCAAGTGATGATGTGGGATGTGGAAAAGCATTTGAATACAAGGTAAGGTGAACGTAGTTCACCAGGAAAGCTGAGTTGGAGAACGACACCCCATATGGCAATGTAAGTAGTTTCAGGCACGTCATTGGGAGCACTTGTGTCATGGCGGGAGAATCCTGCTTCACGGTGGTGACCTGCACGAAATTAGTATCGTGTTGAGTCAGGACACGAATCCTTAGATTTCCAGCATAATCTATGGCTGGAAAATTCTGTTATCTTATGCACAGGTAGACCACTATGTAGGCTACCTTTCCACCAAGTTTCATTTTCTTACCCC